>SJYX01017335.1:3216-15577 GCA_006410675.1 Oreotragus oreotragus | reverse complement strand
ATTGGATCTGGGCTTTCTATTTCTCTGCTCTGCTTTCCCCAGGATTGATCCCTTCCCATGTATGTTCTCTTTTGGCGGCAGAAAATCTGCAGAGCTCCAGGCTCACATCCTCATAAGACTGGTCTCCTTTCCTAGTTGCTCCACTAAAAAATGCTAAGACTTGCTTTGATTGAACCTCCTTTTGTGGCCTTGTTTGATATATCCCCAAACCAATAACTGGCCATGGGAATGCAATACTCTGATTTGCCAGGTCAAGGTCACAAGTTGCCCTCTGGAATGATGAGTCGAGTGAATATCTTCCAGACCCATAAGAACTGAAGAAGTGAAGGGTTGATCTTCTTAAGAAAAGTTGAGGAGCTATTTCCAGAAAAAGATATTGAATGAGTAGGGGGAGTGGTAGGAATAGAATAATGAGTAAACACAAGGGAAATTACATAACAGGCTGGTAACCAAAAGTGCCCTTTGAAACAATTAGAATAGCAACGTTAAATAGCTACAGCTTCTTCTGTTAATACGGAAACAAATACTTTCCCTTTTCACCAATTCATTTTTTTTTTTTNTTTCCAGAAAAAGATATTGAATGAGTAGGGGGAGTGGTAGGAATAGAATAATGAGTAAACACAAGGGAAATTACATAACAGGCTGGTAACCAAAAGTGCCCTTTGAAACAATTAGAATAGCAACGTTAAATAGCTACAGCTTCTTCTGTTAATACGGAAACAAATACTTTCCCTTTTCACCAATTCATTTTTTTTTTTTAATATTTATTTATTTGGCTGTGCTGGGTCTTAGTTGTGGCACACGAGGTCTTCAGTCTCGGCTGCCACATGCAGGATCCTTAGTTGCAGCATGCAAACTTTTAGTTGCAACATGTGAGATCGAGTTTCCTGACCAAGGATCGAACTCGGAACCCCTGCACTGGGAGCACAGAGTTAACCATTGGACCACTAGGGAAGTCCCTCACCAATTCGTTTTAAATCAAGATTTAGGTCAACTAAGTGAAGTTACTCTTCTTATTTATTACAGTTTGATATTGGCAACTCCGTGCAGTTTATATTAGCTTCCTAGGGCGGGCTACAACAAAGCACCACAAAGTGGGTGGCTTAAAACAACTGAAATTTATTCTCTCAGTCTGGAGCTTGGAAGTCAGAAACCAAAGTGTCAGCAGGGCCACACTCCCTCCAAAGCTCCAGGGAGAATCCTTCCAGCTTCTGGTGGTTGCAGGTACTCCTTGACTTGTAGTTGTATAACTCCAATCTCTGCCTCTTCACATTGCTTTTCTTTCTTGTGTGTATTTATGCATCCTCTCTTCTTGGTATAAGGACACCAGTCATTGGACTTAGGGCCCACCCTAATCCAGTATGGGCTTCCCAGGTGGTGCTAGTGGTAAAGAACCTGCCTGCCAATCCAGGAGACAACAGACACAGGTTTGATCCCTAGGTTGGGAAGATCCTCTGGAGGAGGTCATGGCAACCCACTCTATTATTCTTGCCTGGAGAGCTACAGTCCATGGGGTCTCAAAGAGTCGGACATGACTGAAGTAACCTAGAACGCACGCTCTAATCCAGTATGAGTTCATCCTAATTATATCTGCAGAGACATTCTTTCCAATAAAGTTACATCCTGAGCTTCCAGGTAGACATGAATTTTGAAGGGACAGTATTCAACCCACTACTTGATTTATACATATGTTATTGGAAAATTGAAAAAGCAGAAGATTTATCTTTTCAGTCTCTAAATAAATAGAAAAATAAAGACTGGCTTAGTGTGTATTCCAGGAGTGCAAAGATTATTCAATATCCAAAAAATCCATTAATGTAATATATCATTTTAATAGATTGTTATGGGTTGAATTGTGTTCCACCTAAAAAAATGTACTGAAGCCCGAACCTACAGTACCGTCTTTGAAAATAGGGTTGTTACAGGTGTAATTAATTAAGATGAGCTCATACTGGAGTATGGCCCTTTCATTCAAAATGACTAGGGTCCTTATAAGAAGACATTGTGACGATACAGGAGAGATCTCCCTGTGGAGACACAGAAACACAGGGAGAAGATAGCCCTGGAAGATGGAGCAAAGGTGGAGGTTCTGTAGCTACAAGCTGAGGAACACTTGGGGCTGCCAGAAGACGGAAAAGCAAAGAAGGACTCCTCTCTTAAAGATTTCAGAGGGAGCCTGGCCCTGCTGGCTTTGATTTCAGATCTCTAGACTCCAGACTGTGAGACAGTATGTTTCTATTGTTTTAAGTCACCCAGTTGATGGTATTTTGTTACAGCAGCCCTAGGCAACCAATAGCCAGATTAAGAGAAAAAAGCCTGTAAAGAAGAATGAGCATTCAATGCAATTTAGCACTCGTTTATGATACCGATTTTTAATCATTAGTTTGTTTGTTTATTTTTGGCTGTGCTGCTCAGGCTTTTCTCAGGTTGTGATGAGCAGGGGCTTCTCTCTACTCGCAGTGTACGGGCTTCGCTTCTCTCTACTCGCAGTGTACGGGCCTCGCTTCTCTCTACTCGCAGTGTACGGGCTTCGCACTGTGCGGGCTTCTCTTGTTGGGGAACATGGGATCTAGGACTGATGGGCCTCAGTAGTTGCTGCACGTGGCTCAGTAGTTGCAATCCCTTGGCTCCCGAACACAGGCTCAATAGTTGTGCCCAGGCTTAGTGGCTCTAGGGCCCGTGGGATCCTCCCGGACCAAGGATCAAACCCCTGTCTCCAAAAAAAAAAAAAAAAAAACAAAAAAACCCTGTCTCCTATATTGGCAGGTGGATTCTTTTACCACTGAACCACCAGAGAAGCCCCTGAAGGTGAAGTCACTCAGTCGTGTCCGACTCTTTGCGACCCCGTGGACTGTAACCTACTAGGCTTCTCCGTCCGTGGGATTCTCCAGGCAAGAAGAATACTGGAGTGGATTGCCATTTCCTTCTCCAGGGATCTTCCTGACCCAGGGATCGAACCCGGGTCTCCCGCATTGGAGGCAGACGCTTTAACCTCTGAGCCACCAGGGAAGCCCCAAAAACCACATGAGAAGCCCCTAAATATTCTTAATGATAAGATTTTAACAGCATTTCCGCTCAGCCCTTGAAGCCTACTAGCCCATTCACTATAGCAATAAAACCTATAAGCAACAGAAACAAATCTAACAAAAAACATTCAAGATCATAAAGAAAATAAGGAAACATTACTGAAGAATATGAAGGAAGACCTAAATGAGTGGTGAATTATACCATTTTCGCGGATAATAGGACAGTATTAGAGGTATTTCCTTGGTGGTCCAGTGATTGACTCCATGCTTCCATGGCAGGGGGCATAGGTTCAATCTCTAGTTGGGGAAGTTCCACATGCTGTGAAGTGTGGTCAAGAAAAAAAAAGAAAGAATATTTTTTAAGAAAAAGACTCAGTATTATAAAGATGTATGGTCTCGCATAATCTCTAAATTCAATTCCAGAAATAATCCCTATAGGATATTTTAAAAGTGAAATATGATAAGCTTATCACAATTTTTATATAGAAGAACAAGAGAATCATATTTTTTAATGTTATTTGAAGAAGGCTTATGAGGGAAAGTTTTAGTTTTCTAAATTTAGTTTAAATTTAAACTCAGTTTAGAGTTTTAGTAATTAAAGCTGTGCAGTATTGGGGGAGAGAAATAGACGAATTGAACCAAAAAGGGAGCTTAGAAATAGACCCATGAATTTATGGCAACTAGATATATAACAGAAGTAGCATTACAAATTAGCAGGGAAAGGATTTTCTGTTCAATAAATAGTGCCAGAAAGATTGGTATCTTTATGAAAAATATTAGAATACCATATGCAAAATCAATAGTTGGTTAAAACCTGAAAAGTGAGAAACAGAACTTTGTTAATAAAAAAAAACTCTTATGTCCTTGAGACAGGGATTTCTTAAACAAGATAGAGAAAGCACGTTAACAGACTGATGCTGCTGTTTAATAAAAACTCTACCGTTAAGGGAGTTAAAAGGACAGACCACAGATGGGAGAAGATAGCTGCAAGACTTATAACTAATAAAGGATTAGTTTGTTGGATATATAAAGGATACCTATAAATCAATAAGAAAAAGATAACCCAGTTTAAAAAATAAGAAAGGATGTTGTGTAGACAGCATTATTGGCCCCAGTTCATCACGCCTTACCAACATTCACACTCTTTGCTGTATGACTTGGCAGTTCTTCCCACTAACAGACCGGAAGATGTTTCTTCTCCTCTGTACTTTAGATTTGGCCATGTGATTTGCTTTAGTCTGTTAGGACGTGGTACATGTGACACGGTGGCAGCTACAAGCCTAAGCTTTAAGAGACCTCCTGTAGTTCCGCTTGGGTTTATGTCTTTTAGCCATTGTCATGAGAAGAAATTGTCCAGGCTGGCCTACTAGTCCTGGGAGGAAGATGTAAGACCATGTAGTAACAGCCACTTCAGACAAGCTGCCACATCTAACCCACAAGTGCATGAGCTAAATAAATAATTATTGTATAACATTGTTTTGGTGGTTAGCTGTTATTCACTGGTACTTAGCAACATTGTAATGAGCAAAGAAATTCACTTAATCAAGGTCAACAAACATTAAAAGTTGTTCACCCCATTCAAATAAAAGCAATAGCATACCATTGTATGTCCATAAGATTGGCAGAATTTAAAAAGTCTGATGATATTAAGTGTTGGCAAAAACTGAGAAGTAGAAATTGATATATACCATTAGTGAAAGTGCGTACCTAAAGACTAGGTGACATGATTCTAGTCATTGAGTTGCAAATTCCTTGGAGGCGGTGTCTGGAAAAAACTTTCCTGCCAGGAATGTGGATGTGAAGCTGCAAATGGGGCATTCATCTTGCAGCATGAGGTGTCTTAATTTCATTACTTATATTTTTCTTTTTCTTTTTTTTTTTTTTTATCATTACTTATATTTTTCATATGTTCATTTGATTCCTCTTCAAACCTGCCTTTTCTTTTTTCTCCCCATTCTTGTGGATAATAATAATAAAGTAAAAGGAGAATAGCTAAAGTAGTACTACTTGCTACATGCCAAACACTGTTTCAAGTGCTGTGGATATTGGGTTGGCCAAAAAGTTCATTTGGATTTTTGCAGCCGATGTTGCAGAAAAACCTGAAAGAATTTTTGGCTAACCCAGTCCATCAACTCATTCAATCCTCACAGTAATCCTATGAAATAAATGCTATTTTTGCTTCTATTTTACAGATAAGGAAACAGCGATACAAAGGTTAAATATTAATACATTGCCCAGGTTCACATAGCTGTTAAGTGAAAGAGCTAGAATTTCAGTCAAGCTACCTGGTTCTAGTGTCTGTGTTCATGACTATATGCTAGTGTATGTCATGTTTTATCTTTGATCATTTTAAACATGCTTATTTCATAGCCTATTAGATTTTTATTCTGTTTTACTCAAATTTGGGGGGTTCTAATTCCCTGCTTGTCATGCCTGCTAATTCTTCTTTATAACGAACAATTTCCTTATATCTTTTAATATTTTTGACTCTTTCATTCAACAGCATTGATTAAGCACCTGTTGTGTGCTTAAGTGCTGTACAGGGACCTGGGGATATAAGTAAACAAAACAGGCAAACTCTCTGCTCTCGAGGACCTTAATTTCTAGAAGGAGAAAACAGAGAGTAATCACATAAGTGGATAAAGAGTAGGGGGAGGTGCATAGGATGATAAAGGAAAGCCCCTCTGATAAGGTGACATTTTAGCAGAGATCAGATATGTGAGAATGGGAGCTATGTGTGTATCTGGGGGAAGAATTTCCAAGCAGAGGGAACAGTACCACAAGGCTTCATGGCAGGAACTTGCCTTACATGTTTGGGAATGAGCTTTGGGGCTGGAATGCGGTGTGTGAGGGCTAGAACAGAGGAGATGCCGGCAAAGGGGTACTGTGAGGGACAGGGCGCAGGTGGTATAGGGCCTCGCAGGTCAAGAGAGGCACTTTGGGGTTGGATGGGGAACTTTGGAGGGTTTCGTGCAGAGAAGTGACTTGATTTCACTTGCGTTGTAGAAAGGTTGCTCTGGCTCCTGTATTCAGATTAGACACTCCACACGTTCATTCTAGGAGAGAAAAGTGTTGTGTAAGACATGAAGTGCCATTTTAAAAACTACATCTTAAATATAATAGTTATTGGGGTTTGTTTGTTTGCTTTGAACTTTTTCTTTTGTATTGGGGTGTAGAGGATTAACAGTGTTGTGATAGTTTAGGTGAACAGTGAAGGGACTCAGCCATACCTGAATCCGTGCTCGTGTGCAGGCTCAGTCACTCAGTCGTGTCCAACTGTTTGTGACCTGACGGACTGTAGCCCGCCAGGCTCCATGGAATTTTCCAGGCAAGAATACTGGAGTAGTTGCCACTTCCTACTCCAGGGGATCTTCCCAACCCAGGGATCGAACCTGCGTCTCTTGTGTTTCCTGCATTGGCAGCTGGATTCTTTACCACTTCACAACCTGAGAACCCTCCATGCTGTGCCATGCTAAGTCGCTTCAGACTCTGTGTGACCCTATGGACTGTAGCCTGCCAGGTTCCTCTGTCCATGGGATTTGGGATTCTCCAGGCAAGAATACTGGAGCAGTTTTCATGTCCTCCTCCAGGGGATCTTCCCAGCCCAGGGACTAAACCTGCATCTCCTAAGTCTCCTGCACTGGCAGGCGGGTTACCTCCATACATGTGTCCATTCTCCCCAAAACCCCCTCCCATCCAGGATGTCACATAACAGTGAGTAGAGTTCCATGGGCTATACATTATTAGATCCTGTTGGTTATCCATTTTAAATATAGCAGTGTGTACGTGTGCTTCCCAAGCTCCCTAAGTATCCCTTCCCCCCAGCAACCATAAATTCCTTCATAAGTCTGTGAGTCTCTTTCTGTTTTGTAAGTAAGTTCATTTGTATCATTTCTTTCTAGATTCCACATATAAGGGATATCATACGATATTTCTCTTTGACTGACTTCACTCAGTATGACACTCACTAGGTCCATCCGTGTTGCTGCAAATGGCATTATTTCTTTGGTTTGAATGAAAAGAAGGCTGAGTAATATTCCACTGTGTATTTGTACCATATCTTCTTTATCCATTCCTCTGTCCATGGACATGTAGGTTGCTTCTATGTCTTGGCTATTGTAAACAGTGCTTCAGTGAACACAAATGTGCATGTATCCTTTTGGATCATGTTCATCTGCAGATACATGCCCAGGAGCTGGATTGCAGGGTCATTTGGTAGCTCTGTTTTTAGTGTTTTTAGGAACCTCCATACTGTTCTCCATAGTGGCTGTACCAATTTACATTCCCACCAACAGTGTAGGAGGGTTCCCTTCTCTCCATAACCTCTCCAGCACTTCCTGTTTGTGAATTTTTTGATCATAGCCATTCTGAGTGGCTTAAAGAGATGTCTTATAGTTTTTATTTCTATTTCTTTAGTAATCAGTGATGTTGAACATCTTTCCATGTGCCTATTGGCTATCTGTTTGTCTTCCTTAGCTCAGCTAGTAAAGAATTTGCCTGCAATGCAGAAGTCCAGTTCAATTCCTGTGTCTGGAAGATCTGCTGGAGAAAGGATAGGTTACCCACTCCAGTATTCTTGGGCTTGCCTTGTGCTCAGCTGGTAAAGAATCCTCCTGCAATGCGGGAGACCTGGGTTCGATCCCTGGGTTGGGAAGATCCCCTGGAGAAGGGAACAGCTACCCACTCCATTATTCTGGCCTGGAGAATTCCATGGACTGTATAGTCCATGGGGTCGCAAAGACTCGGACACAACTGAGCGACTTTCACTTTCAGGTCTTTGGAGAAGAGATTATTTAGGTCTTTTACCCATTTTTTAAGTGGGCTGTTTGTTTTGATGCTGTTAAATGTCATAAACTGTATGTAAATTTTGGAGACCAATCCCTTATCAGTCACATCATTTGAAATACTAATATTTTCTCCCAGTTCGTCTGTTGTCTCTTCATTTTGTTTATTGTTTCCTCTGTTATGCAAAAGATTTTGAGTTTAAGTAGGTCCCACTTGTTTATTTTTGTTTTTATTTCCATTATTCTGGAAGACAGATCAAAAAAGATATTGCTGTGATTTATGTCAAAGAGTGTTCTGCCTATGTTTTCCTCTAGAAGTTTTATGTTAAAAGTGTCCAGTCTCACATTTCGGTCTTTAATCCATGGTTNTGTGTTTTTTGCTAGGCTTGATGAAGAGTGGACAGTCGTGGGAAAGAGTGTGGTAGATAAGGAGAAAGAGGTAAACTCAGTGAACTGGGGACACTCAGTACAGCCTGTTTGCTCAGATTCTTCTCAGCATCCCTTCGTTTCCTGAGATAAGGAGGCTCCTTTCCTCTGTGTCTGGGGAGGACACCTCTCACCTGGGTTTTGTGATCTGATGCAGCAGAGAGGGGAGGGGGTGTCAGAGTGACCTTCCTGCTTCTGCCTGTTTACTCAGACTCCTGCAGTTCATAATATTCACTATCAAGTTGCCATATTTGGGGGCAGCATATCCTGAACCCCATGGCACTTAGAGATTAGACGAGGAGGAATCAGGAGAGGAGCCTGAGGAGCGGGCAGTTGAAGAACCATGAAGGAGTGGTGTCCCGGCAGCCAAGTAAGCGAAACAAGGGTTTCAGGTTGAAAAATGAAACCTGAAAAGAATGATCCACTGTGTCAGTGAGACGAGGACGAAGACGTGACCACTGGATCTGACAGCATGCAAGTTACTAATAAGGGTCTTTCCAAAAAATGGATTTCGAGGGATGGGCATGAAAACCTGACGAGAATAGGAGCAGTGAAGCTAGCAAATGAAAAAATAACAAGACAAAAACTCTTTTGATGAATTTTGTGTAAGGCAAGCAGAGAAATGGAGTAGAGATCTAAATGGAGTAGAAATCTATTTCTGGCTCGAAATAGATGTGAAGCCAATGGGAGTTGATCATGTTTTTGTTATTTCTTTTGCTTGGCTACGCTGGGTCTTCACCGCTTTGCTGAACTTTCTGTAGCAGCAGCTAGTGGAGTCTGCTCCGAGCCGTGCGCAGGCTTCTCACTGTGGTGGCCTCTCGTTGCGGAGCTCTGGAGCGCGGTGGCTCAGTAGTTGGGGTACACAGGCTCAGCTGCTCCAAGGCACGTGGAGTCTTCCTGGACCTGGGATCAAACCTGCGTCCCCTGCATTGGCAGGCGGATTCTTAACCACTGGACCATCACGGGGAGTTTTTAAGGTAGGAGATATTGGACATCATGATGGTACAATACTGGAAATGAGCCAGCCACTCTATATAGCGAAGAGAGTGACTTTGAGTTCAGTTTAAGCAGAGCTGATTTCCACCTGGTTCGGTACCCTTGCCTGGAGAATTCCGTGGACAGAGGAACCTGGCGGGGTATAGTCTATGGGCTCCCAAAGAGTCAGACATGACTGAGTGACCAGCACTTTCACTTTTTTCAGGTTCTGAGAGCTGCCCTCCTAAGCAGTTTGGCATTTGCTTCTGCAAGGTGTCCCCACGGACACCACCAGCCCAAGACTCATTCTCATGTTAATTTTTCAGCTTGAGGTTTTCCACACCAAGCAAGCAAAATGAATTTGGATTCCAGAACTTCACAAAGCACAACCTTGGATTTGATATCTCACCTAGGGACTTTTTTCCCCTCAACCAAGGCTCTACAAAGACAAACTTTCTTTGCCTTTTCTCTGGACTTAAGGGCAAACTTTACTATTCCATTTTCGATAAGGTTGAACCCTTAGAGGGTTCCAGTTTCTGTTACTGATGAAAACCAGAGCCCATGTTGCTGCCCCAGCAACTCAGCCATACCTTTAAAGTTTTGACTGAATTTTAGCCAGCATCTCTAGAGATTTGTGACCAGAAGTTTCAGTACTTTCTAGACCACCATTTTGCTGAAGTCAGAAATCATCTCCTCCCTTCATTCTTCACCTGGCTAATTATGCCTTTGAGGTCTCAACTTAATTATGCCTTTGAGGTCTCAACTTAAATGTGACTTCTCAGAGAGGTCACACTCTGAAACCTCTAACACACTCCATCCCAATCTAAACTAGTTTATACTTTTATACCAAGAGTACCCTCCTTCTGTCTTAGCACTTGTCATTTATAACTCCACATGAATATTTGTTTAATGCTGATACTCCCTTTAGGTCAAAAACTACATAAGAGGCAAGAAAGAAGCCTATTTAATTTACCGTATAGCAGAAGACCTGATTTATAGAAGATGCTCAAGCCAGGTTCTGTGACTGAACAAATAATTGTCTAAAAATCAAACAACTAAGAGTAGAATTAACTACCCTTCCCTGGTGGCTCAGCTGGTAAAGAATCTGCCTGCAATGAGGGAGACCTGGGTTCGATCCCTGGGTTGGGAAGATTCCCCTGGAGAGGAGTACAGGTATCCACTCCAGTATTCTGGCCTGAAGAATTCCATGGACTCTATAGTCCATGGGATCACAAAGAGTCAGAGACTTCCCAGGTGGCTCAGTGATAAAGAACCTGTCTGCTAATGCAAGTGACGAAGGAGATGCCAGTTCAATCCCTGGGTTGGGAAGATCCCCTGGAGAAAGAAATGGCAACCCACTCCAGTATTCTTGCCTGGAAAATCCCATGGACACAGGAACCTGGTGGGCTTCAGTCCATGGGGTCTCAAAGAGTCAGACAGGATTGAGCACTCACGCACAAGAGTAGAGTAGGGACTTCGCTGCCTGTCCAGTGGTTAAGACTCTGCACTCCGCTGCCAGGGGCATGGGTTCAGTCCCTGGTCAGGGAACTAAGTTTCCACATAAAAGGAGTATTACCCGGTATCCTCGGAGAAGGCAACGGCAGCCCACTCCAGTACTCTTGCCTGGAAAATCCCAGGGACAGAGGAGCCTGGTGGGCTGCAGTCCATGGGGTTGCTGAGGGTTGGACACGACTGAGCGACTTCACTTTCACTTTTCACTTTCATGCATTGGAGAAGGAAATGGCAGCCCACTCCAGCGTTCTTGCCTGGAAAATCCCAGGGACGGGGGAGCCTGGTGGGCTGCCGTCTATGGGGTTGCACAGAGTCGGACACGACTGAAGCGACTTAGCACCTGGTATCCTAAAACCTATTATCTTCTGTGTCTGGGAGACGATATTCTCTAAGGAGAAAGTGTTTTTAATGGAAAAAGGACAGAGGTTTCTGTCATTTTACTTGCCTCATCTTAGAGAAGCAGTGTCACTCCAGTGTTGGTAACCGCTTTGTCTTTTCCTCTCTAGAATGGAGATCTCCTCTCATCAGTCTCACCTCCTGCAACAACTGAATGAGCAGCGCAGGCAGGATGTATTTTGTGACTGCAGTATTCTGGTTGAAGGGAAGGTCTTCAAAGCCCATCGAAATGTCCTATTTGCTAGTAGCGGCTACTTTAAAATGCTTCTTTCTCAGAACTCCAAGGAGACAAGTCAGCCAACCACAGCGACATTTCAGGCCTTCTCTCCTGACACTTTTACAGTTATCCTGGACTTTGTCTATTCCGGCAAGCTCTCTCTCACGGGTCAGAATGTCATAGAAGTGATGTCAGCTGCTAGCTTCCTTCAGATGACTGATGTCATCAGTGTATGTAAGACCTTTATTAAATCTTCGTTAGACATTAGTGAGAAAGAAAAGGATCGCTATTTCAGCCTCTCTGATAAAGATGCCAATTCTAATGGTATAGAACGCTCCTCTTTTTATAGCAGTGGCTGGCAAGATGAAAGCGGTTCTCCTCGTTCTCACCTAAGCCCCGATCAAGGAACAGGTATAATAAGCGGGAAATCTTGGAGTAAGTATAATTACCATCCAGCCTCCCAAAGGAATACTCAACAGCCTCTGACGAAGCATGAACAAAGGAAAGATTCCATTAAAAAGTCCAAACATTTGAGGTTGTCACAGCCTTCTGAAATGACTCATTATAAGTCAAGCAAGCGAGAAGCACGGACATCTGATTCTTCCAGCCACGTTTCCCAGTCTGAAGAACAGGCACAGATGAATGCCGAAATGGACTCTACTCCTGTTAGCTACCAGTATGGTCAAGGATCTGATGTCACGTCAAGAAGTTTTCCAGGTACCCAAATAGAGAATTAGTCCTCTCAATCAGGTTCCAACACTCCAGTGTAAATCAATCTTGTCTCAACATGGCCTTGGTTTTAGGGCAGTTGAACCAAGTCTGTTTTTTTTTTTCTTTTTTCTTTTTAAAAGGTCATACTTCTCTAATGAAGAGAAGTACTTCTTCTTTTATACATAAAAGGTAAATTTTTTAAATTAAAATATTAGATAAATTTAGTAAGTCAAAACAATAGAGTTCTGAGGGTCAGAAACCCATGATTTTCCAGACCTGCTTTTCTGTAGATGATTAGATTACTGTTCGATGTT
>SJYX01017334.1:38501-52569 GCA_006410675.1 Oreotragus oreotragus | reverse complement strand
CCTGCATCAGCTTTTGCGTTCGGCTTTTTTTCTGTTCGCACTCTTCTTTGGCTTCCAAGGTGAAACGGAGTGGATAAAGAGGACCCAGAAGCAGAGGAAGCTGCCTATACTTGTTCCGTCTGCTGAGAGATCTTAACATCCTGTTAGGTGGCATAAGGACCTAGTATAATCCACTTAATTGGTTAACAGTTGCCTAGCCACAAGTAGCTGAAGAATCTCTCCCATAAGTCACAACTCAGATGTTGACATTCCGAGACATTTATTGAATTATTAGAATTCCATCCTGTGTGTCTCAAACTAGGTGTTTACTGGTCCCCCTAAGTAAAGGAGTTGGATTGGATGGTTGACAGTCTACTAACTAACACAGAAAACGAATGAATCTATAATACTGTGCAGCTGAGAGCTGGTTGTCCAGGCCTAAATTCTTCAGAGTTGCTGAGACAGCCAGCCACTCCTTGGACGTATCAGTGCGGATCTTCTTCCCACGTGGACAGATCCAGCCCCAGCTCCTGCTGCTTCTCATCCATGTCATCCCCCTCTCCCCATAAGACTAAGTTAATACCTTAAACTCTGGGAGATATCCTAAGCTTTCAGAGTAAATCTATTCCTTTCTTCCACCTTAATAGGTTGCCCTTCATGCATGCAACCATGTTACTGTCCCAGAAAGTCTACTTTTGGATGTGTTCTTCATGAGAAAAGTGTAGTGTTTGTGCTCAGCTGTGCCTGCTGTCATCTGATGCATGCTATCATGAGATAAATGGTCTAATTAACAGGGTCAACTTTCCCCCTCGCCTGTCAAACTGAGTTTATACTTTTATATATATATATATTCTTGAGCTACAAATCCCCTGGCAGCTCTGACCTGCTGCGATATGAAGAATTCACCAGTGCTTCTCTTGATAAAAGGGCATCAAGTGGAAAAAAACACCCTGAAAGAAAAGGCCTCATCTACCAGTAGCTCACACTTTACTTCTCCTGTCCAATGCATATCCCATGAGCCCCTGGGTGGCCAGGAGTGAGTTAGAACCAAGGAGCTGACAGAGAAAATCCCAGGCAAGCTTGGGGAAAAATAGGTCACAGTGGCTGGGTGGTGAGGTCACAGAGAGAGGTTTGTCTGCCCCAGACTCCATAGGGGAGGAGCCTAGCAGGCCTCGGGGCCCTAGAAAGTTCCCCAAGCCCAGGCAGGGGACATGGTGTGGGAAAGGCAGCAGGGACGAGGGCCAGGGAGCTGAGTACGGGGGGCCAAGGGGCCCGGAGAGATGAGGGCAGGAGCAGGGAGGGGGCAGTCAGGATGGTGAGGAGAAGCCGGAGCCGGAAGCTGCAAAAATTGACCGGGCTGTGCAGACGGGAGGAGGGGCTCAGGGTGAGAGGGGTGGGCGGCAAGGCAAGGGGGGGTGCAGCATGGTGACAGCCAGAGGTCAGGGGAGGAGTTGGGCAAGGAGCGAGGCAGATAGGGAGGGGTTACCCACAGACCCAGAGGAAAAAGATGGTAGGCTCTGACAGCACAAAGCTGGGAGTCAGAGCAATGGGCCCCCCCAATAGCAGTTAATAAGTAAGAGAAGGGAGAAAGAGAGGCATGACTGTCATGTGCGCCCCCTTCTCCTTGGGCAGGTAAAGCGGAGCTGCCCTTCATGTGGCCCTTCAGAACCTGGGGGTGAAGAGAAGAAGGGGCGAGGAACCCCTGTTTCTGTTCAGTTGTTCCCCCCGGAGCTGGTGAGTCCGTCGGGGTGGGGGTGATGCTAAGAGTAAAGGAACCGGGGGGCAGGACGGCTGGAGTAGGGGGTGCCCCCTGATCCCTGCTTTCCCCGTCCTGCCCCCCACCCAGGTGGAGCACATCATCTCATTCCTCCCAGTCAAAGATGTGGTCGCTCTCGGCCAGACCTGCCGCTACTTCCACCAAGTGTGCAACGCCGAGGGCCTGTGGAGACGCATCTGTCACCGGCTCAGTCCTCGCCTTCGAGAGCAGGGTTCCGGGCTCCGACCCTGGAAGAGAGCCGCCATTCTGAACTGTACACCTTCCCCCCAAACCTCTAGTTCTCTCTGCCTCTGTCCTACCTTATCCTGGGGTCCCTCCTGCTCCATAAAGTTGTTTGATGACCTCAGTATTCCCAGCCAACCTTCCAGGACCCCTTTCTCTGGAAGAAACTTATTAGATCGAAACACACTCCATCAAGGTCTCTAGAGCTGCTCTCAGATAGGCGTGTCACCCAGGGCCCCTGCTCTTTCGAGCATCCCTGCCGAGTTGCCCAGCACATTCAACACTTCCACATTTCGCCTTGAGACATCCTCCTCTCCCAATACCTGGAGCTTCCCCTCCTCTAAATCAGGATTTCTCTAATAAAACTTAGGGACAAATAATTCTTTGAAGTCCGGTGAGGGGGCTGTCCTCTGCACTTGTGGGATGTTTAGCAATTTCCCTCATCTCTACCCACCAGATACCAATAGCACCTCCCCCAGCTGTGACAGCCAATGTCTGTTGAGGGACAAAAATCACCCCCAGGTTGAGAAATATGCTCTAATCTCCGATCCAATACCAGAGTGAAGGGAGATCCAGATAGCACATCCAGAGCTAGGGACAAGGGAGGGCTACCAGCTTTTCCGTCATTCCTTTTTACTCCTCTTTCTACTTTTCTACGAATTCTTGTTAAGTCCTTTGATGTCTCCACTTCAATGCAAGTTTGGACCAAAGAAGTGCTCACTTAGCAGCATGTGTATGGCCCTGGGCTGAGGTCAGGCAGAGAATTTTAGTTCAGACATGGGGCATAATTACAGGTATCTTCTGAGCATCGCACAGGCCTTTTGGAGGGGGTCGTTCCCCTGGCATGGGGATGGGGAGGAGCTAAACACCCATCCATTGAGAAACCTAGTTTGCCCAAGCTCTGATTCATCTCCCTTGTGCCTTCCTGAGCCTTTAAATTTTCCTCTCTCTTCTCCAGACACAAAGGGCCTGTATTTCCAGGCATTTGGGGGCCGCCGCCGCTGTCTCAGCAAGAGTGTAGCTCCCCAGCTAGCCCATGGCTACCGCCGCTTCCTGCCCACCAAGGACCACGTCTTCATTCTTGACTACACGGGGACCCTCTTCTTCCTCAAAAATGCCCTGGTCTCCTCCACCCTGGGCCAGGTCCAGTGGAAGCGGGCCTGCCGCTATGTTGTGTTGTGTCGTGGGGCCAAAGACGTGAGTAACAGGACCTGGGCAGCCGAGACCCCATCTTTCCTCCGGGAACCCAGGGCCACACCAGTCCCGAGCTGGCATCCTCAGGACAGCGCCCTCCTATACCAGGAACCCGAAACCAAGTCCGCATTTCCCAGCCCCACACCCAAGTATCTCACCGCCTACGCCCGGATCCAGCTGCCCCAGCCTCATCCCACTGCAAGGTTCTACATCCCGGACACCTTCTTCTTGTCCCACTGTCGTCTTTTCCTACAGTTTGCCTCAGACCCGAGATGTGACACAGTTTACCGCAAATACCTCTACGTGTTGGCCACTCGGGAGCAGCCGGGAGTGGTGGGCACGACCAGCAGCCGGGCCTGTGACTGTGTCGAGGTCTACCTGCAGTCCAGCGGGCAGCGGGTCTTCAAGATGACCTTCCACCACTCCATGAGCTTCAAGCAGATTGTGCTGGTTGGTCAGGAGACGCAGCGGGCCTTGCTGCTCCTCACAGGTGAGGCTTAAAGCAACTGGTTTACATATCGTTTACCCACAGAGTCTTCAGGACCCATGGCAGGAGGTGGGGGGAGAGGGGCACCTCGTCCTGGTGTCAAACCAAGTAGCTCTGCTTTTATCTCTCTGCTAGTCTAGGATTCAGGGTAACGTGTCATACGAATAAAGGGCCCTGCTGCAAAAAATGGCTGGGAAACCACTGTTCTAGTGAACGCCTGATTTCTTTTTATTTTTTTGCTAGTCTGCATGGCATGTGGGGGGCTTCCCTTGTAGCTCAGTCGGTAAAGAATCTGCCTGCAATGCAGGAGACCCGGGTTCGATTCCTGAGTCGGGAAGATTCTCTGGAGAAGGAAATGGCAACCCAGTGCAGGATCCTTGCCTGGAAAATCTCACTGATAGAGGAGCCTGGTGGGCTGCAGTCCATGGGGTCGCAAAGAGTCAGGCACAACTGAGCGACTCACACTTACTTATGGCATACGGGATCTTAGTTCCCCAACAAGGGAATGAACCTGGGGCCAGGGCAGTGAAAACGCCCAGCCCTAACCACCGGACCACCAGGGAACTCCACTACTTTATTTATTTTGGGGGCCACACCCCATGCTTGTGAGATCTTAATACCCCAGACTCGGGATTGAACCCACACCCCTTGCATTGGAAGGTGGAACCTTAACCACTGAACCACCAGGGAAGTCCCTGCACTGATTTTTAAAATTCTAAGCATCCCAACCTCCACCAGGCACTGTACTGTATACCGAACTACCCCCGTCTTCTTCTCAGTGTTCCCTAGGTTTGACCACACACCCAAGCCCCCAGACCTGAGACCTTCTGGACTTCTTTTTTTGGCCATGCCTCACAGCTTGTTAAGTTGAACCCAGGTACCCTGCAGTGGAATGAGAGTCCTAACCACTGGACCACCAGGGAACATGCCCCCCTCTCCCCCTGCCCTTCTGGACTTCTTAATGCTAGGCAGAGCCCTGAATCCCCAGACATCATTCTTCCCAACCAGGAATCAAATTAGAGTCCACCAAATCCACCTGCCAGGTTTTGTCTCCACTCATCCCTCACACTGAACTCCCCTGGCTGATTTGCGGTGGTGAGAGCTGGAGGCCAGGGAACTTGAAGTCACTCCCATATCAACACTCCTTGCTTCTTCTCTACACTTTTCCCTCCAGCCCACTCTAGGGCAGTAAATGTTTTGTCTTGTTAGGGCTTAGGGAGTCTCTTGAGAAGTTAATGTGGTTGGGAGTTCCCTGGTGGCCTAGTGGTTAGGATTTGGCACTTGGGGTGTGGCAGGCCCAGGTTCAATCCCTGGTCCAGGAACCATCCGGCATACCGCACAGCATGGCATCAACAAATAAAAAACATTCTTATTTAAAAAGAAGTTAATGTGGCTACTGGAGGGCCCCCCCCCCCCCNTCCCTCCAGCCCACTCTAGGGCAGTAAATGTTTTGTCTTGTTAGGGCTTAGGGAGTCTCTTGAGAAGTTAATGTGGTTGGGAGTTCCCTGGTGGCCTAGTGGTTAGGATTTGGCACTTGGGGTGTGGCAGGCCCAGGTTCAATCCCTGGTCCAGGAACCATCCGGCATACCGCACAGCATGGCATCAACAAATAAAAAACATTCTTATTTAAAAAGAAGTTAATGTGGCTACTGGAGGGCCCCCTCCCCCACACACAATTGTCTGCCCCCCTGTCCCCTCCCCCAGAGGAAGGAAAGATCTACTCTTTGGTCGTGAATGAGACCCAGCTGGATCAACCACGCTCCTACACGGTTCAGCTGGCCCTGAGAAAGGTGTCCCGTTGCCTTCCTCACCTGCGTGTGGCCTGCATGGCTTCCAACCAGAGCAGTACTCTCTACATCACAGGTAAGAAAGACATCTTCCTGCTTCTCCGGACCCCAACCTTGGACAGACCTTCCAGATACAGAGCCCTCCCTTATCCTTATTCCAGCTTGGCAGGGGATCCACAGGGCATCCTAGTCAAAACAGGTGTTTAAGTTCCCAGACATCATAGCTAGTGCATTTCTAATGCGTGTGAGACTCCCCAGAACTTGCACCTTTCATCACAGGTAGGGCCCGATCCCTAGGACATGGGTGCCCAAAGCTGCTGAGCTGAGGGCTCCCGACCCCCCAGACCAGGGGGGAGTGTATTTTGAGGTGCATACTCCAGGGGTGTATCGTGATCTCTTTGGGACCCTCCAAGCCTTTGATCCCCTGGACCAGCAGATGCCGCTTGCACTCTCACTGCCTGCCAAGGTAGGATCCTCGGGAGGGAAGGGGCAGGGGCAGACCAGGGGAGGGGGTGCTTAGGAGACTGCAAGGTACTGAAGGTCTGAACTATGAGCAGGAAGCAAATGATTGATCAGGGACAGAAAGGGGACCTGGGACAGGAGTGGCGTGGAAGGCACAACTGGAAGCGATCAGCTGGGGAGGGCAGGTCGGCAGCGGGGAGACTCTGGAGCTCAGAGTTCCTCCAAAGACGACTGAAGACTCACTTTGCCTTTCTGCCTTACTTCGTAGATCCTATTCTGTGCTCTTGGTTACAATCACCTTGGCCTGGTGGATGAATTCGGCCGAATCTTTATGCAGGGAAATAACAGATATGGGCAGTTGGGAACAGGGGACAAAATGGACAGAGGGGAACCCACACAGGTGAGACTGCTTCCCAGCCACTTATCCTCCCTCGCTTTTCCCTAATTCCCTGACCCCTGGATCTCTCCACACCTCTAATTTCCATAGAATCCACTTCTTAAAAAATACTGTATTTTTATTTACTCAGCTGTGCTGGGTCTTAGTTGCAGCGTGTGGGATCCTTCAATCGCAGCACATGGGATCTAGTTCCTTGACCAGGAATCAAACCCAGGCCCCCTGCATTGGGAACAAGGAGTCTTGGGCACTGGACCACCAGGGAAGTCCCAGAACCCACTTTCTAATCCCCAGGAAGTCAGGCAGTTTGTAATGCTTGTGCTGTTGCGTGTCTCACCTGGGTTGGCATCACGAGGTAAACTCTGTGTGGCTCGTGCTGTTAGGGCAGTAGTAGTTTAGTGACGTGAGCAGACCTGGGTGGGCTGAAGTAACTCGAGGAGCTAAGATGTGAGCATCTCAGTGGGTTAGAGAGGATTCCAGTGGGTACCGGGAAAGGCATCCTGTGTAACGGGGGTGGGGACACAGCTTGCGCATCCCTGGGAAGGTGGAAAGTCTGGCCTGACTAAAGCAGTGTTTTGGAATTCAGTAGCTACAAGGTGGTATTGAGTTGGTATTGTGTTAGTTGCTCGGAGAAGGCGATGGCACCCCACTCCAGCACTCTTGCCTGGAAAATCCCATGGACGGAGGAGCCTGGTGGGCTGCAGTCCATGGGGTCGCGAAGAGTTGGACACAACTGAGCGACTTCACTCTCACTTTTCACTTTCCTGCATTGGAGAAGGAAATGGCAGCCCACTGCAGTGCTCTTGCCTGGAGAACCGCAGGGGTGCGGGAGCCTGGTGGGCTGCCGTCTACGGGGTCGCGCAGAGTCGGACACGACTGAAGCGACTCAGCAGCAGCACAGCAGTGTTAGTTGCTCAGTTGTGTCTGACTCTGCAACCCTGTAAACTGTAGCCTGCCAGGCTCTTCTGTCCATGGAATTCTCCAGGCAAGAACACTGCAGTGAGTAGCCATTTCCTTCTCCAGGGGATCTTCCTGACCCAGGGATCAAACCTGGGTCTCCTGCATTGCAGGCCGAATCTGAGCCACCAGGGAAGCCCTATAGGTGGACACAAGCCTACAGAAGTGTTGCTTTGGGAAAGAGCAGTTGTGGGTTCTGGAGCAGAAGACAACCCCTCTGGATGATTGAGACTGGGTCACCTGGCCAGAGGGCACAGCGAGAGGCCCCCCCCCAGAGGCTGTTGAGGGACACTCGGGCTTGAGACAAGGGGTTAGGACTGGCAGTGGGAGCAGGAACAGAGAGGAATGGAGATGTGAGGAGTTTTAAAAGAAAATGAACAGCCTCTGGAAAGTAATTACATATGAGGGCAGCAGGGTAGGACATAGTTGGCCCTGGCAATAGACAGTATCACAAGTAAACACGTCAGTTGGAGAGGAATGCTGGTTTCAGGGGAGAAAGTAAATTTAGCCTTTTTTTTTTTTTTTTTTGCAATGAGAGTAAAACACTGAAATAGAAATGTCTAGCTGATTCCAAGTTGAAACAAAGTTGAAATGACAAAAGTGGAGATAAGAGGAGCAAAGCTGTGTGGTAGCCACCATTGTGGGCAGAGGGATTGAAACTTGTCTCAGACAGAGACAGACCCTCAAACGCCACATCTCATGGGTACAGAAAGTTTCACCCAAGAGGGGGTGATTAACAGTGACAGTGATGATGCAGGAATATAGTCCCTGACATGGAAGGATGGTTGTGTCTCTTTTGGGCAAGGGTGCTGCACACATGTGGACTTCTCAGGTGCCTCGGTGGCACAGGACACGTGGGAAATGGCAGTTTCCATCCCTGGGTTGGGAAGACCCCCTGGAGGAGGAAATGGCAACCCACTCCAGTATTCTTGCCTGAAAAATCCCATGGACAGAGGAACCTGGTGGGCTACAGTCCATGCGGTCGCAAAAGTGTTGGACACAAACAAGCATGCACGCCCAGCACAGGTTATGCAGGATCTGACCTGACCAGGGATTAGACCCATCCCCCTGCAGTGGAAGCACAGAATCTTAACCACTGGACCGCCAGGGAAGTCCCAGTTGTGCCATGTGTGTGTGTGTGTGTGTGTGTATAAATACACGTGGATATATATGGCATATCTATCTATCTATCTATAGCTGCATCAGGTGTTAGTTGCAAATCGCAGTATCTTTGGTCTTCGTTGCAGCATGGAGGATTTTTAATTGCAGCATGTGGCATCTAGTTCCCTGAACAGGGATCCAACCTGGCCCCCTGCATTGGGAGCGCAGAGTCTTAGCCACTGGACCACCAGGGAAGTTCCCATACTTTTAAGAGAAAAAAAAAAAAATCAAGAAATGGTTTACACAGCACAATCCCATTTTTGTTTAAAAGTGTACAGCTTGTGTATATTTATAGAGGCAACACTGAGGAAGAATGCCCAGCAAGAGTTTAATAGAAGGCGGTGGGGCTTCTTCCAGTGATTTTTAAATTTTTTGCTTGACAATATTTTATACTTTTTCCTATAAACTTTCCTATAATGGCCATAAATTATGTATCTACGTCATCACAATTAAAGCGCTCACAGTCTCAGGAGCACGCGTGCAGGAGAGGCCCTGGGATTTGCCTGCTGGGAGTTCCAGTGCCTTAGGAGAGAACTCATAGCATAGTAGGAAGAGAAGTCAGATCACAGAAGGTTCAGGCGAGACCTGCTGTAGAAAGAACAAGAAGAGGTCCACCTCAGAAAGATCATATAGCCAGTCTTGCTGCCTAAAACACAGAGGTCGGAAGCAGCAGGAGTCGCGTGGAAGTGTGTTTCCAGAACAGTGTGGCCATTTTGAAAGATAATGATATGACAGACTGAGAACCCTAGAGAAGGAAGGAAGGAATCCGTGGAAGGCAGTCCTTCCTGGAATAGCACAGGGACAGAGAGAGAGGCTCTTTCTTCCCCCTGAGGCTGGAAGGGAGAACGAGAGACAGGACAGGCGCAGGCCTGGGAGTGAGACCAGGATGCAGACAGCAGGCCCTGGCCTTGGGCAGGAAGCCTGTTGCCAGGGAGCCGAGAGGAGGAAGCCACAGCTGTGCTAACGCTTCTGTGCTCAGACCGTGTCTGCGGGAGAACCGAAGAGCCATGCTGCCTGTCGGGGGACAGGGCGGCTGTTCTCTGGCCCATCTCCTCCCTCCCCTCGTTTCCCTAGACTGCCTTGAGCCCTTCTGTCACTCTTCAAGCTGCACCCCTAGTCCCTCGGCGTCCCCCACTTAGGACCCCCACCCTGTGCCCTCAGGTCCATTATCTCCAGCGCCCCAGCGCCCTGTGGTGCGGCCTCAACCACTCCCTGGTGCTGAGCCAGGGCTCGGACTTCAGCAAGGAGCTGCTGGGTTGTGGCTGTGGGGCCGGAGGCCGCCTCCCCGGTTGGCCTAAGGGCAGCGCCTCTTTCGTCAAGCTCCACATCAAGGTCAGGCTCCGGCAAGAGGGCAACAGTGGAGGGCCGGAGCCATCGGGCCCAGGGGACTGGAGCTGGGACTCCCACCGGGACCCAGGGACCCCACTTCCCAGCACCACCCACTTCCCTTTCCAGCAGTGTACCACGGCTCCTGGCTCCTGGCTCTCCCCCGAGCTGATCCTGCTGGCCCTCTCTGACCTCACACGACCCTGGGGCTCAGCCAGCCAGCTCACTTGCTGGCTCCGGGCTGGTCTGAGTGGGAGGAACACAACAGCTGGGGCTTCCGGGGAACCCCGTCCTGCCCACCCCCACTCAGCCACGCCCTGTCTCCTCTCCCCCAGGTCCCTTTGTGTGCCTGTTCTCTCTGCTCCACCAGAGAGTGCCTCTACATGCTGTCCAGCCACGACATTGAGCACCACCCAGCCTACCGGGACCTACCAGCCAGCAAGGCAGTGGGGACCCCTGAGCCCAGCCTGGGGGCTGGAGCACCCCAGGACCCTGGCGGGGTGGCCTGGGCCTGTGAGGAGTACCTCAGCCAGATCCACAGCTGCCCCACACTGCAGGACCGCATGGAGAAGATGAAGGAGATCGTGGGCTGGATGCCCTTGATGGCCGCACAGAAGGATTTTTTTTTGGAGGCGCTGGATATGCTGCAGAGGGCTGCTGGAGGGGCTGGCCAAGGCCCCCCACCCCCTGAAAGCTGACCCCCTCCTCTCCTAGTCTCACCCCCTGGAGGGAGAATGTGGCCCTGGGCCAGGGGCTAAGGAGAGGTGGAGTGGTAGCAATGAACACGGTGTGCCCATGTGCGTGGGGAGGGGACGCAGGGGGGTGGGGCCTGCTAGACATGCCAGGGTGGGCAGGGAACGGTTTTGTAAGATGTTCAGGGGGCTGCCCAGGAGGGGCCCCCAACCTGACTATCATGGACGAAAGGTTTGATTGACAAATAGAATAAAAGGCTGAATCGAGGCCTGGTTTGGAACCCTGGAGCCTGGGAGGAACCTGGGGGTGGGGGTGGGGGTGCGGTGCAGTGTAGAAGCGGCTCAGGCTGTCAGTTCCCCCATCCATCAGCTTCCTCTCCTCTCCAGCCCCTACTTGGTTCTGCCACTTGGATCCTCCGTCCACCAGACTGAGCAAATCGCTTCCTTCTGACTCCATCCCGTGCAGCCAGCCAACCCCCAACCATTCTCCTCCTGCTTTCCTTCCAGATCTGAGCTTACACATTTTTCTTTCCCTTACTTTCTACTCCATCCTCCCCTTCCTCCATAAAGAAGACACTCCCTTTGCCCACATACCATGCCTCCCACCCCCTACCCATACCTCCAAGTATTTGGGAAAGAAGATGGGTAAGCAACATTCTTTCTCTGTGGCCTGGTCTGGCCCCTGGAGGGAGAGGACAGTAAACATTTGAAGTGGAAAATAAGCTGGAGCCAGGGGGTGGTCAGGAAGTGAGTGATTAGAGGTTGGGAGTCCAGAGAAGGGTTTCCTCTGGGTGCTGAGGAAGCGGGAATGGGGAGGTGCACGGGTTGGCTGGAGGGTCCACAGGAAGGACTCCAGGCTGTGCTGGAAGGATGCTCGGGCTCTGGATAGAGCAGGGTTGCTGAAGACATTCCTGGACCGCCTGGATTATGCTGAAGCCTGATGCTCGCTCTGCCCTTCTTTGCTCCACCCCCGCTCCACTAGGTCAGTATTTGTGTGTCCTGGACCTAGAGAGGCCCCTGGACTCGCCATTGTCCCGGCTCTTCTCTCCCTGTCCCGCCTTCCCCGCCGCCCGCCCCACTGGCCAGTCCCCACGCCCACACGCCGGAGGCAGCCTCATCTGGCACTGATGATCCGCGCTGCTGCCGCTGCTGCTCCTACCGCTGCACTCAGCCGCTGCCTGTCTTGAAGACCCCAGCACTTTTCTCCGCCCCCGCCCCCGGCCATGCTGCCTGCTGCCACAGCCTCCCTCTTGGGGCCCCTCCTCACTGCCTGGGCTCTGCTGCTGCCTTTCACCCAAGGCCAGACCCCCAACTATACCAGGTAGGTCTCTTGGCACCTTCTAGATGGCTTGAGTGAGTTTCAAATCCCCAATTCTTGGAGGGGGGGAGGGGTAATGCCTGTAGATCTGGCGGCTTCTTTCGCTAACATCCCCCCTACCACCATATCTCCCTACCCTTCTCTGGCCCCCAAGTCCTCCTTCCCTGCTGCCAGACCAGTGTTTCCTGTGGGTCACCACTGCTCCCCATTCTTCCGCCTTCTGTCCTCTCCCCATCGATCTAGACCCTTGCCCCCCACCCCCCCCCCCGCCCCCNGAGAGGACAGTAAACATTTGAAGTGGAAAATAAGCTGGAGCCAGGGGGTGGTCAGGAAGTGAGTGATTAGAGGTTGGGAGTCCAGAGAAGGGTTTCCTCTGGGTGCTGAGGAAGCGGGAATGGGGAGGTGCACGGGTTGGCTGGAGGGTCCACAGGAAGGACTCCAGGCTGTGCTGGAAGGATGCTCGGGCTCTGGATAGAGCAGGGTTGCTGAAGACATTCCTGGACCGCCTGGATTATGCTGAAGCCTGATGCTCGCTCTGCCCTTCTTTGCTCCACCCCCGCTCCACTAGGTCAGTATTTGTGTGTCCTGGACCTAGAGAGGCCCCTGGACTCGCCATTGTCCCGGCTCTTCTCTCCCTGTCCCGCCTTCCCCGCCGCCCGCCCCACTGGCCAGTCCCCACGCCCACACGCCGGAGGCAGCCTCATCTGGCACTGATGATCCGCGCTGCTGCCGCTGCTGCTCCTACCGCTGCACTCAGCCGCTGCCTGTCTTGAAGACCCCAGCACTTTTCTCCCCCCCCGCCCCCGCCATGGAACCTGAGAGCACCAACACCTTGAACTTGCCTGGTGGCTGGACGCCAGGATTCCAGGCGGGAACTGAAGATGGTTGTGGGGAGAGGGGAGCGCGAGGGGGAGACTTGGGAGTCAGACCCTCAAGCTGTTAGCTGGAAGCGGAGCAGGGCAAAGGTTGGGAGCGCAGGGCCCTGGCTGCCTCATCTCCCACCCCTTCCCAACCCCTCCCCCACCATGGCCTCGTGTCTGTGTCCACATCTGGAAGTAGTTAGGCGGCTCCTGTCCCTACTGCCAGGCAGGGTTGGGGGGGGCGGGTAGAGAATGAGGAGAGGATTCCCGGAATTCCTGTTGGGGTGGGGGGTAGGAACTCTGAGGGGCTGGAAGGACAGCCAAGTGGCTGGTCCGCTTTCCCTGATCCTCTGCTGGAGTGTTTCCCACCGCAGTCCTGCTCGGGCTGGCTAAGGCCGCCTCGGATCCCTTGGGCCTTCCTCCCCCATTCCCCTGGCTCCCTGCTCACCGCCCATCCTCATTACCTCCTGGCCTCTCCAGCACTCCCCTACTCAGGGCTGACCTCTCTTCTGTTCTCCAGACCCGTGTTCCTATGCGGAGGGGATGTGACTGGGGAGTCGGGTTACGTGGCAAGTGAGGGATTCCCCAACCTCTACCCTCCCAATAAGGAGTGCATCTGGACAATAACGGTGAGAAGGCCCTTCTGGCCCCTCTTCCCTCCTCCAAGTGTCTGAGGCCTGGGTCCAGGCAGCCAAAGGCCAGACTGCTAAGGGAATTCCCTCCCTGCCAAGTCCCACCATTTCTCCCTGGGGAAGTCCCAGCCCCCTCCCCTCTGGTCAGTGCCCACAATACCACGTGGTACGTGGCCTCACACCTTAATGCAGAGCCAGCTTGTCCATTCCCACCTTCATCCCCACCCCCTCTGCTCTCTCCACAGACCTCATTCAGGTCTTGGTGCAGTCATGCACCATCAGACTGGCCCTTTAGGCCCAGTCTCTGTAGGAAACGCTTGAGGGAAAGAGGTGCCCTCTGCCTGGTGGTGTTTGGCCTGACTTTGTAGGACCCCACCCCTGTCCCCATCGTCAGGTCCCTAAGAGCCAGACCGTGTCCCTCTCCTTCCGAGTCTTTGACCTGGAGCAGCACCCCAGCTGCCGGTACGATGCTCTGGAGATCTTTGCCGGGTCTGGAACCTCGGGCCAGCAGCTCGGACGCTTCTGCGGGACCTTCCGACCCGCGCCCTTAGTCGCCTCCGGCAACCAGGTGACCCTCAGGATGAGCTCGGACGAGGGCACGGGAGGACGTGGCTTCCTGCTCTGGTACAGCGGGCGGGCCACCGCCGGCACTGGTGAGACCTCCCTCACCTCCGCCGCCCCCTCTCCTGGCCCCGCCCCCGGCGCAGGCCCCGCCCCAGCCTTAACCTCCACCCCAAGAGCCTGGGGCCCCCAGGATCTCCCTTACCCTTCTTCCTCACTAACTGCCCCTTCAGTCCCTCCTCCCCGTCTTCTCTCCCCC
>SJYX01017334.1:21658-38012 GCA_006410675.1 Oreotragus oreotragus | reverse complement strand
CGCTCCCACCCACCCCCTCTTCCAGGCCCCCCCCCAGGCGCGAGGCGGAAATGGGTCACCGACCCGCGGGTGGAATGGGCGGCCTGGGGTTACTGGGACGGTGAGTAACGCCCGCCCCCGTCCGCAATCGGGCTCCCTCTGACGGGCGCGGGGGGCACCCCCGGGCTGGGGGACTAGGTTCCCCCCGACCCGGAGCCCCCTACACCCAGCCCGGGGGCTCCCGATTGCGGTCCCATCACCCCCTCCTGGCGGCAGAAGTCTCCTTAAAATCTTTAAGGCGGGGACATCCCCAGAGGGGCCTCGGGGCTGTGCCCCAATTTGAGGGCACCCTCACAGCAAGGGGACTCTTCCAGCCGCGATGGGGACTTTTCTGCCGGGCCGGGGAGATGGGATCTCCCAGGGGAAGAGGAGCGATGTGGCCTCGGGTCAGGGGGAGGGGCAAGAAGGGAGCGGGTCCAGTTAGTCCCTCCCCCCTCCTCCACTGCCCGCCTGGGCGCCCAGCGGTCCGAAACCTCTCGAAACCAACTCGGCCAAGCCCCATCTCTGCTAACCTTCCCCCCTTCTTTCCTCTCCCTCCTCTCGCCCCCTCCTCCTGAGACCCAGACATCTGAGCTTTCTGCACGGTCTCCTCCAGCTGACGAGGGTCTCCACCGCCCCCCACCCCGACTCCTCTCTCCCCTCCCCAGAGCACCAGTTTTGCGGGGGGCGGCTGGAGAAGGCCCAGGGAACCCTGACCACGCCCAACTGGCCCGAGTCCGATTACCCCCCTGGCATCAGCTGTTCCTGGCACATCATCGCGCCCCCGGACCAGGTACTGACCCCCTGCCCCGGCTGCCCTCGGGGACCCGGGCGGCGCCCTCCAGCATGCAGACTGCAAAGATTTATTGAACATCGACAATGTCCCCAGAACATCGACAATGTCCCCAGCACTGAGCTTGCCATGGTGGGGAGCACAAACAGACCCAGACCTGCTCGCACCCAAACAAAAAATGTAAAATCACTACTGTGAGGAGCCTTACGAGAGCGAGGTACCCGATGCTGATATATAAACTGATCTGTGCGTGTGTGTATGTGGTGGTGACGCTGGAGGTAGATTCTGGGTCTTTTCCTTGAGAATGAGCCAGGGCTTGGCCTTGCGGACTGCGGCGATGGAAGGTTCCGGTGAATATGTGTGTTCTTCCGAGCCGCGGTGTGAATGCATTAAGAGGTGGGTTCCAGGGCCCGCGGGCGATGAGACCGGAGGCCCCGGCGAGCGTCCCGGAGGCGGCGGCGGGGTGGAGGAGGTGAGAACTCCGCACCCTCCCGCCACCCGGGGTCCCCCTGCGCAGCCTCCGCCTCTGCCCCGCCGCTAGGTGATCTCACTGACCTTCGGCAAGTTTGACCTGGAGCCCGACTCCTACTGCCGCTACGACTCGGTCAGCGTCTTCAACGGACCCGTGAGCGACGACGCCAAGCGGCTGGGGAAGTTCTGCGGCGACACAGTCCCGGGGTGAGGGGGCGCCACCTGGGTGGGCGACGGCGTCGAGGCGTCTCTGCAGCCCCAGGTGCGGGAGCCCGGGGTTCCCCGCGGCCGGCGGGAGGGGCGGGGCTTAGCTGAAGCCTCCGGCGGCCTACGTGTCCGCCCCAAACGGGGTGGGCGGAGCAGGTAGCGGCCCAGGCCGAGGCTTGGCGCCAGGCCTGGGGTCCGCGGATCAGGAGGCCAGTGGAGCTTGCGAAATCGAGAAGCTGATGCAGCCAGCAGTGGGGCGGAGGTCAGAAGGCCGCCGGCCTGGGCAGGGAGCAGGATGCGCTGCCCACCTGACGCCTCCTCCAATGCCCCGCCGCCCGCAGTTCCATCACCTCCGAAGGGAACGAGCTCCTCGTCCAGTTCGTCTCGGACCTCAGCGTCACGGCCGACGGCTTCTCGGCCTCCTACAGGACCCAGCCTCGGGGCGCCACCGAAGAAGGCCCAGGGGAGGTCGGCCCGGGCCCCAAGCCCGGAGCCGGGCCCCAAGTCAAGCCTGAAGTCCCACCTGAAGAGAAACCCAAAGCCGCGCCTAAGGCAGAAGCAACTCCGGTGGGCCCGGGTGAGTCTGGAAAGGGAGAGGAAGCGACGCAGGCCTCAGGGAGCTGTACCAGAGCCATTCATACAGCACCCGCGAGTGCTGCCTCTGTGCTAAGGACGGGCACTGGGTGCTGGGACCCAAAGCTGGACAGAGCTCTGAACAAGTTCAAAGCAATGAAGCTTTTGTGGGGAAAGTGCTCCTTCCTCCCTGCTGGGTAGGTTACCCTCCACTAAGGGTGCGCCCTCCCCCACCAGATGCACCCAGTGTCACCTGCCCAAAGCAGTGCCGGAGGACAGGCACCTTGCAGAGCCACTTCTGTAACAGCGACCTGGGTAAGAAGCCCGTCCCCCAGCTCTGCCCTTCCAGCTGCGCCCATAACCGCTCCTCCTGTCCCCAAAGCTCTCCCCCAACTTCTGGTTCCAGCCCTGCCCTGGCCTCCAGTTTCACCTCTGCCCCCTCTCTCCCACAGTGGTGACAGGAATGATTAAGTCCATGGTGCGGGGCCCAGGGGAGGGTCTCACAGCAACTGTCAATGTCACTGGTGTTTACAAAACCGGAGGCCTGGACCTGCCCTCTGCACCCACTGAGACCCTCCTGAAGTTTTATGTGCCCTGCAAGCAGTGTCCCCCCATGAAGAAAGGTAATGGAGGCGTGGAAATGTAGAGAGAGACTGAGCCTCATGAAAACGATGGAGGTGGCAGAACCTGAGGGACTGGGGTGAGGCGATATTTTTATAAACCCTGTTACACAAATCCTCAATCCCTCCCTCCCCTTCCCTAGCAATCAGTTACCTGCTGATGGGCCAGATGGACAGGAACAGAGGTCCCATCCTTCCTCCAGAGAGCTTCGTGGTTCTCCACCGGCCCACCCAGCACCAGATCCTCACCAACCTCAGCAGGAAGTGCCCCTCCAAGCCTGTTTAGGCTGTTCGGGTCTCAGGCCTGAGCCCAGGCCAACCTCCACACCCTGGCCCTAGGGGACCCCTTTCTTATTCAAATAAATGTTTCTAGATTGAGGAAGGGGTCATATTTCTATTTCTATGGTTTTGGTGCTCTTAGGGGATTTGTTTTCATTCCTTCATTCAACTCAAGGGTTACTACACTAAGAACATAAGTTCAATCTTGTCACCCCTTTGCTCAAAATTCTCCCATATTCTCCACACACACACAAAATGGCAACTATTAATATGCAGAGGTGATGGATATGTAAATTAGCTTGACTGTGGCAATCTTTTCACAATGTATACATATATCAAAATGTCCAGTTGTACATCTTAAATATATACAATTTTTATATGTCAAAGATATCTCAATAAAGCTGTTTTTAAAAAACAAATTAAGGGAATTCCCTGGCAGTCCAGTGGTTAAGACTGCACTTTTATGGCCGAGGGCCCGAGTTCAATCCCTGGTCAGGGAATTAAGATCCTATAAGCCACGTGGCACAGTCAAATAAAATTTTTTAAAATAACTCTCCCATAGATTCCCACTAGTCTCAGCATAGAATCTGAAGTCCTACTCTGGGCTCTGAGGCTCTAGGTGATCTGTGTCCTCTCTCTCACCTCATCTCATCTCTGAGTATTATCTCCCTTTCAGCCTCTTCCATCACACTGGCCCGTTGGCCATTTCTAGTACACATTTGCTTCCAGGTTTTGCTCTTGCTGTTCCCTAGATCTGGAATTCTCCTCCACAGACATTTTGTGGTCCACTTCCTAACTTCAGTCAGATCTCAGCTCAGAAGTTCATCTTAGTCACTCACTCATTTGTTCATTCCAAATGTCAGGCACTGTTTCAGGTGCCAAAAATACAACAAAACAAAGTCCCAGCTCTTGTAAAGAGGAGGGCACATTCTACCTGAACAGAGATAAACTAAAATAAACAACGAGGTCAAGTAGCTATAGGAGTGCTTTGAATGAAGAACACAAAAGCATGGTAAGAGGACAGGCAAAGGGAGAGTCTATATTTGACAGGGTGCACAGAGAAGACTTTCAGGTAAGATTAACTTTGTTTTGGCCCACTGCTAGCCAAGTGTGTGGCCTGGGGTGACATTCTTCACCTTGCGGTTGTTTCCTCGTCTGAGAGTGGAGTTGACAATTCGATGGGATGATGTGAGCAGCAGGACTGAACTATAATTCCCTCTACAAATATGAGTGATTTCAAAGATGAGCTCCTTGCAGTAAGGAATCAAGAGAAGTGCTGTGGGCATAGATCCGAGTCCAGCGGGGAGCAACATTCAACTAGTACTGTAGAAAACGGCTTTTGTTGCTGCGAAGCTCTTAGGAGAGGCTGGGATTGAAGAGGAAAAAGAAAGAGGGCTCCCTTGTGGGATGTGATTGTAGTGATTCGGACAGCCTCAAGAGTGGGGAGGNTGACTCTGAATTCAGAGTTCAAATATCTGCTTTGAATGTGTAATCACAGACAAATTTTTTAAATCTAGGCTTCGGTTACCTCATTTATAAAATTGGAATAATTCTAGTACCTCCTACACAGTTTTGTGACAGTCAAATGATATCCTGTGTTACTTAGCACTGACCCTTATCCATTGCGTGTGTTAAATAAATACTGATTATTACTAGGAACTCTATGCCAAGGAACCTGGGTCAGGAGATCCAAAAAACTGGATTTTACAAATAGCCTACATTATCTCATTTTGTTTGCACCAAAACTTTTATGAAGTGGTGCCACATTATTCCCAGATGTCCTTATGTTCATAGCCAGGAAGTGATGGAGCTGGATGTGAGCCCAGGCAGGTGGGCTTCTGAGTCCTCAGCGCCACTCTGCATCAATTCTGACAAGCCAGGTAAGGCATACTTTTCCCACTGCTGAGGAGTACAAGTGTCAGGGATTCAGTAATTAGGAGATTGTACTTCTTTTCCTTGATTAAATTCAGAACCAGTGGAGGGGCTTCCCAGGTGGTACTAGCGGTAAAGAACTTGTCTACTAATGCAGAAGACATAAGGAAATGCAGGTTCAATCCCTGGATTGGAAAGATCCCCTGGCGGGCAACCAGCTCCAGTATTCTTGCCTGGAGAATCCCATGGACAGAGGAGCCTGGCAGGCTATAGTCCATAGGGTTGCAAAGAGTCAGACGCAACTGAGGCAACTTAGCACACACAGAGCGGTGGTTGCAGGAATCAGATAGGCAGAGACTAAAATGTTACCTTTTTCATGACAAAGCTGTTGAACAGCATGGCTTATAATTGATACCAAGCAAAATCCTTAAGTATTTTGTGAGGCAGAATGACCCACCCATGGGCCAGCCTAGCACTTCAGCTCCCACCCCCATCCCACGAAGCCTACCCTGGTGGGATCAGAGCTGAGTGAGGTTTCAGCAGAGCAGATCCCAGACAGAAGGGCCGATTCATTTGGCTTCCATGCGCTCTCCCACATCAATCAAATAAGTGACACCTCCTCACCTGGATGGAATGAGGAGCGACAGTAGAGAAAGGCCAGCAGTGTTACTCTAATAAACACCCTGCTTGGGGTGTAGGATTCCATTTCATACTCCCGAGTTGTGGTCTCTCAACTTCTCTGGGCTCAACCTTTAAGACTATGGGTCATCTGGGTGTGTGACCACCCCCTCAGTGAGACTGATACCTGTCAGAGCAGCTCTCAAATTCATGAAGCCATCTTCCAGACCAACTACTACTATTCTGGCCTTCCTCCCTGGACCATGGCTAGGCAACATCCAATTCTGTCCCCAGAAAACACCAAAATAGGTCAGAAATACAGTTACTAAGTTAATATGAAAGCTACTCTGTACCTAAATCTGAAATTCAGTGTGTATTCTGTTTCCCATCCCAAATTACATACAGCTACATTGTTCAAAATAGCCCTTCAGAGGTTCTGTGATGAGATTAAAAGACAGCATATAGCTATTCTAATAATGAAATGCTCATAAAATAGTTCTACTGAATATAAATCATCCCCTTACTAATTACACAGGGAGAGATTAAAGATTAACATCCAAAGGAGTAGAAAGTAAAGTCAGATTTAAAAATTAATTGAAAATTCTCCTGCTTTTTTGGGGAAAATATTTTAAGTTTAAGCTTAGAATTGATCCAGAATACCTTATTCTGTTCAGTCTCATTCACCTAGGACGAGCATGGGCTGTCCTCCTGTGGATGGGTGTTACGACTTCAGCATTTCAGAAATGAACTCTTCTTTTGTGCTTCCAAATGATAATAAAATATGGCTAGCCACTGTGGTGCACTGTGGTGCCACCACCTGCCAACCCCAGGCCCTAAAGAAAGTAGCGCTGGCACCCTTACGTTCCACAAACCCATACTTCGTGCTGCCAAAAACCATAGCAGAAATTCAGTGGTAGAAAGTGAAAGAGTCAGCAGAGAGTCCTGGTTTCCACCTTGCCAGCTGGTCTGTGCATGCACTCCAGCGACTATGACCTAGATTCATCTGGGAGAAAATTCCCATCAAGAGATTAATTTTGGCGTTTATGAATTCAGGAGGACATTTCTCCTTGCATGTAGTGTCTCCCCTAACAGGATGTAACATTGAGACTTTCCTGCTTTGCAAACTGAACTATTTGGAATGGTGGCAAACCCAGGTATCAAGCTTGGAGAGTTGCCTGCCATTTCCAGTGGAAATACGAGTATTGGAAAATGGTGTTGCTCCACATCTCTCCCGCTCCGTTTCCCCTTTCAGCTCTTGTTTCTGGAACCCCAGTCTACACTGAGGGTACAGATCTTAATGACATGACCACAGGCTTCTGTGAAACTCTTAAGACAAATGTCTGTTCCCGTCGCTTGCTGTGGCATCACTTATATCTGTGAAATACGGTTCGTCGGGTGGATTTTCACAGAATCCACAAATGGTTCAAACTGGAGGACTGCTCTAAGATTCCCGAGCTGAAAGTGTTGTTGGTGTCTCGGGAGCCTGCCGAGGGCCATTCCCTCTGCCCCGTTCCTCTTCAAACACTGGCTTCCTTCAGGTTTTGACCACTGGAATCTAGGGGAGCATTTCTCTGTATAGTTTTTCTCTACAGTGGCATCATCTAGCCTTTTAGGCCATCTCAGGGAGACTTCTGATAGTTTACTCCTTAGCTTGGTCTCTTCCCTTTTCTAACACACTTGAGACTAGCCCTGTTTTCTGAATTTGGGGGCCTTCTTTCCCCTTTGACTTATAGATAAAGCAACTGACTTTCTAAGATACCGCTTTAGATCTTATCCTGTGGGTCTCCTATGGTGAGAGATAAGAAATTATGAGCCCAAGAACTCTACCATTCAAAACAAAAAAAAAAAATCGCACCTCTCTGCACCCTGCCACCTCCACATTGGAGATTCCACCAGGTGGTACCCTTCCAGAAGATCAGATGGTTGGTTCCGCATGGAACCAAGACCTGAACTGACTCCATTATTATCCTGCCTGTTCGCATGTAGTATGTCTCACTTTCTGTCTTCAAGTTCTCATCTCATCAATTTCTCGAGAAAGTCCCTCAGATCATGGGAAACACCTGCACACCTCCTGCAATGTCTCTATCACCTGCAAACCCACCCAGGAAGTATTTGCTGCCTTCCCAAGTCTTTGCATAACCAGCTTGTCTACATAGATAACTACCTTCTATTTCACTTTTCACTTTCACGCATTGGAGAAGGCAGTGGCAGCCCACTTCAGTGTTCTTGCCTGGAGAATCCTAGGGACGGGGGAGCCTGGTGGGCTGCTTTCTATGGGGTCACACAGAGTCGGACATGACTGAAGCGACTTAGCAGCAGCAGCATACCAACACAATCAGCAGGATATGGGTCCTCCATGGCTCTTCCTGGAGATTCTGCAGTAGTGTTTGCAAGCGTTTCCTGGGCTTTAGCACCCTCTGGAGGAGTAATTCCGGGTGTTTTCTGTCCACTGTTGGGTTTCCTTGGTCTCAAATCACTCTTTCCTATCTAATATCAACCTAAAGGTCTCTCCTTAATAGGAACAGACAGGCTTAGGCATACCTCCTTATGTTTCATAGCTGTCTTTTCAGATGTCAAAGGTATCATATTTATTTAGCATGTCTTCTAAGATGTCAGCCTCTCCCTCAAGGAAATCTTTCTTTGCTTCAACTTTTGATCAGTTTGTTTATTTTGTTTTCAGTCTTCCGCTGCTTTTGATAGTATTGTCGCACTGAAGCACACTTTTCAAAGCACTTGAGTCCTTCCTCTTTTCCCTCATTCTTAGTGATGGGCCTTTCGATTTGTGATCATTGCACTGAGTCATTTTCTACTTCAACCCAAGGAGATGGCATATGCTATGTATTTATTCTGAATATACCTTACACAGGTGACTCTTGAGAGCCTTTGGCCAGCACATAATTACAAGAAGTTAACCATATTAATTCCCTCTTCTGGCCGTGAATGTTCATGTATTTTGAGGCATCCAGAGTAATGCTACCTCCCTGGGCTGAATGCTAATAATTTAAAGCTAAGAAGTAAGTCAAAAAGAGGAAGATAAATATCATATGATATCACTTATATGTGGAATATAAAATATGATACAAATCAACACATATGTAAAAAGAAACGGACTCATAGATAACAAGATTGGGGTTGTCAAGGTGGGGAGAGGAGGACTGGGAGCTTGACATTAGCAGAGGGAAACTATTATATATAGGATGAATAAACAACAAGATCATACTATATAGCACAGGGAACTATATTCAGTATTCTGTGACAAGCCATAATGGAAAAGAATATGTATAACTGAGTCACTTTGCTGTTCAGAAGAAAATAATACAACTTTGTAAATCAACAGTTATTTTGTTTAGCCCCTCAGTTGTGTCTGACTCTTTGCAACATATATATAAGTATATATATAGCTGTTGCTCAGTAACTAAGTCATGTCCGACTCTTTTGCAGCCCTATGAATTGCACTCTGCCAGGCTCCTCCATCCATGGAATTTTCCAGGCAAGAATACAGGAGTCAGTTGCCATTTCCTTCTCCAAAGGATCTTCCCTACCCAGGCACTGAACCCCTGTCTCCTTCTAGCCTCCTGCATTGCAGGATGATTCTTTACCTCTGAGTCACTGGGGAAGACCTAAACCAACTGTTTACTTCAATAAAATTAAAAGTAATCATAGCACTAATAATAATTTAAAGCTAGAAGCTTTCAATGTCAGCATTACACATGGAGCTCAGCTATATTTGCTCTTTTGAGTCAAGCAGCAAAAAGTCACTCAGCTCCTGATTATCTAGAAGGCCCATACCCAGCACACACTTTCCCCATCTTGGCCTCCAATATGACTGCTTTCCAAGGCTGGCAGCAACAGTCCTGCCAGGATATAAGTATTGGGTTGGCCAAATCTTTGTTCAGATTTTTCCATACGCTGTTACAGAAAAACCCAAATAAACTTTTTTGGCCAACCCAGTATCTTCTTTCCAGTTGAGAAACAGCCATTCACCTGTAAATAAAGCCATCCTAAACTACAGTTGGAATCCCACAATACCCACACTTGCCAAAGCCTGAAGCCTTTTGCTCAGCCTCTCTGGTTAAAAGCCAATGGTAAAAACTAGTCATAGGGTACAAAACAGACACAGGCCAACTACCAAGATTTAAACACGCAACTCCCCTGCTGACCCCAGAAGCCAAAGCATGTCTCTTGGTCCCACTAAAACCTCTCTACTCTTGGTCTGTTTCTCAAAGTTCCCAGCTACATGTACCAGATGTTGAGAATTCAAGAGCAGTAAATAACACTCCTCTTCCTGTGCTTAAATTCTGAACCCACTAAGATGAACAAGGGTTAGGCAACAATTTAAGAATACACCTTTTCTGAGAATTAAGTTGTTGGGAATTCCAACATTTGTTTGTCACATTTTACAATCATTACTTACGATCCACAGCAGGACAGTCTCAGGCCTCCCCATGGGGGTCTGTCCATATGCAACTGACTTCTCAGAGGGGAGAACAGAACACATTATCCATGCCTTCAGGTGGATTCCGAAAAGAGAGCTCCATCTCCCAAAGCCTCTAGATAGTCATTCCCCCAACCTGGAGAGAAGTGACTGATGGAGGGTGGGAACGGAAAGTGCTACTTTAATTGGGGGGGAGGGGGTGTCCCTCCACATGATAACACCAGGAGCACAAAGTTACACCTTAAAACCAAGTTAAAGAACACATCCAAAAGGAAAGCATGTGCTGAATTCTCAGAGCAGGATGGGAAACACCAGCTGAGTTGACATAATGTTACAGGATATGATCACATACAGTATATATATGTGTGTATACTTACATTGGGGCTACATCCTGATAAACCCATTTTAAGTTGAAAATATTGTGAGTCAAAACTACATTTAATACACCCAGCCTAGCAAACATTGTAGTTCAGCCCATCCCTCCTTAGTGCGCTCAGAACAGTTAACCTATAGCTGAGCAAAAATCATCTAATACAAAGCTTATCTTATACTGAAGTGTTGAGTATCTCATGTAGTTTCTTCTGAATGTGAAAACCAAATGGTTGTCTGGATAAGAATGGTTGTAAGTATAGTTTATCCTGCAATGCACTGCTTGTGCCCAGCATTGCTAAAGAGGGTTAGCCAGCATATTACTCTCCCAAGATCAAAACTCATAGTACAGTTTTTACTGAATAAGGATGGTGGCAGGGGATTTGGGGTATTATTAGTAAGATAAGAATAACAGTACTTACCAAGTGTTCGCCACAGGCCAGGAACTCCACTAAATGCATTTATTAACTTGTGTATGTGCCTGCTAAGTCACTTCAGTCATGTCCGACTCATTGCAAGTCCACAGACTGTCGCCCGCCAGGCTCCTCTGTCTATGGGATTCTCCAGGCTACTATTTCTCCAATACTGTAATGGGCTACCATTTCCTCCTCCAAGGGATCTTCCTGACCCAGGGATCGAACCCACATCTCTTATGCCTCCTGCATCAGCAGGCAGGTTCTTTACCACTAGCACCACCTGTACCTGACCACAACTTTGAGCTCTTAAACTATGTGGCCATTCATTGTTATCTGAAACTGAGTTCTCTGAAGAAATATTTAATTGGAGGATTAAATAAAATTTTCTAAAGTCTCTAAAAATGTGTCCTTCTCTCAGAGAGCACATCACTCTACCAGGGCAGTTTCCATGAAGAAGCTGTCACTTGAGAGCTCAAGGGGCATTTTTTTCTTCCCTCGATGTTGGATATTTAGGGATTTTGTGAGATTCATCTACAGTACTTTTTTTTTTTATCATATTGAGTTTTGTTATTTCTACACAAAGGAAGCTTTCCAGGGATTTCTGCCACTAACCTCCACAAACATCGTTTAAAGAATAAGAGCAATCCTAAGCATATATTGAGGTTACTGACATTGATAACCTCAGTATATACTTGAGGTTAAGACAAAGATCCGTATAGTCAAAGCTGTGGTTTTTCCATTAGTTACATATGGATGTGAGAGTTGGACCATAAAGAAGGCTGAGCACCAAAGAATTGATGCTTTCAAACTGCAATGTTGGAGAGGACTCTTGAAAAGACAGCAAGAAGATCAAACTAGTCAATTCTAAAGAAAATCAATCCTACATATTCACTGGAAGGATTGATGCTGAAACTCCAGTACTTTGGACACCTGTTGTGAAGAGCTGACTCATTGGAAAAGACCCTGATGCTGGGAAAGATTTAAAGTGGGAGGAGAAGAGGCGGCAGAGGATAAAATGGTGAGATGGCACCACTGACTCAGTGCACCTGAATTCGAGCAAAGTCCAGGAGATGGTGAAGGACAGGGAAGCCTGGAGTTGTTCAGTCCATGGGGTCGCAAAGAGTTGGACCTGACTTGCAACTAAACAACAACAGCAAAGTCTATATTGAAATCAACTGTAATTCACAAAAAAATGTTAATTCCAAACAAAAGTACGTTGATATGAAACCATAATGAATTTATAGGTATTTTCTTAGCTAGAAAATTGAATGCAGCATCATTTCTGCAATTAAAGTGTTAGTCACTCCGTTGAATCCGACTCTTTGGGACCCTATGGACTGTAGCCACCAGGTTCCTCTGTCCATGAGGTTTTTCCAGGCAAGAATACTGGAGTGGGTTGCCATTTCCTTCTCCAGGGGATGTTCCTGACCCAGGCATCAAACCCCGGTCTCCTGCATTGCAGGCAGACTCTTCACTATCTGAGCCACCAGGGAAGCCCATATCTGATATTTATTTCTAGCCAGCCCCTAACTGTTGGTGCCTTGGGTCTTGTTCCTGGGTGCTGACTGACTTCTTCTGACAAATAGATTGTCCAGAAAGGGTCTTCAGTGTCATCTGCAGGTTGATGGCACCTGCAGGTCCAGTGCCAGCCCTGACCTCCGCTTCAAGCTCCATGCTCCCCGTCTCCACCTGCATGTCTCACATACATTGCAAACCTATTAATATATTCCAGAACATAATTTTTAAATTTTCATCTTTAAATCTCCCTCTCTCCTTTACCAGTTCAGTGAATGTACCATTACTTGCATTGTTCAAGCAAGAAACCAGGACGTTATCCTAGATCAGCACCTTCAATAGAAATACCATGTGAACCACATATGTCACTTTACATTTTCTAGCAGTCACATTTAAAAACACCTTTAATATTACAGGCACACCTTATTCTGTGCTTTGCTTTATTTCACTGCAAATACTGCGTTTATTTTGTTTTACACATTGAAGGTTTATGGCAACACTACATCACCAGATAATGGTTAACATTTTTTTAACAACAGAGTATTTTTTAGTTCAGGTATGCACCTAGCTTAGACATAATGCTATTGCATACAATAGACTACAGTATAGTGTAAACATAAATTTCTTTATAGTTTCTAAGTGCATTTTATTTGGTTTTCCAGTACATAAACCAAAAAATTGATGTGACTTGCTTTATTGTGATATTGCTTTATTTTGGTGGTCTGGAACTGAACCAGTATCTTCGAGGTATGCCTGTATATTGTATTTATTAATAATCTATTGTATTTAATCCAACATATCAAAAATATTGCTATTTCTATATCAATATAAAAATTATTTGTAAGGTAGTTTGCTGTTTTGTGCTCAGCCTTTGGAATCCAGAATGCATTTTATACCCAATAGTACATCTCATGTCTTACTAGCCTCAAGTGCTCAGTAGCTACACATGACTAGTGACTACCATATTGGACAGTACAGTCTTAGATCGAACTTTATCTTTCATTCCTCCGTTAGACCCACTAGCATATCCTGCTAATGGGTACTTGTCTCTACCTTGCGATATATATAAGCCATCCGCTTGTCTGTACCTCCAGGACGTTCCCATATTTCACTTCCTACAGAAGCCTTCCTGCTGATCCCCATGCTCCTCTCACCCCTCCAGTCTGTTCTCTACCTAGCAGCAAAGTAACCATTTGAAAGTAGTTACGCTTGTAACAAATATTAGATGATTATATGCTAGGCTCTATGTTAGGTGTTGCAGACAGCAATAGTGGGTTAAGAGCAACTTATCCAGGTACAAATCCTACCTCTACTTATTAGCTGAGTGACCTTGAGTAAGTTGCTAAACCAGTCTGTACCTTAGTTTCCTCAGTGTCTACCTTATTAGGTTACTGTAAGAATCCACTTAGTTAATGGATATAAACTACATGCTTGGTACCTAGAAAGCACTTCATAAGTAATAGTAATATTTTCCAAGTGATTCTTCAAGTTTGAAGTTTTGGTTACTGATTTTTTTTAATAATTTTGATTTTTTATGAGAAAATATATATAAAATTTGCCATTTTAACCACTGTACAATTCTGTGGCATTAACTACATTTACACCATTGCTCAACCATCACAATTAGCTATTTCCAAAACTTTTTCACTCTCCAAAATGACCCTCTGTACACATTAAACAATAGCTCCTCGTTTTCCCCCTCCCCCAGCCTTCACTGTGAGTTACTAATGTTCAGCTTCCATTATGGAGTCCACATCTAGTTGAGGAAAGACAGATTAAATAAAAAGATATTTAACATCGTATCTGTTAATGGTAAATCCTGATGAAAAAAGAAAACTTCATAGAGAGGTAGAAGACAGGAATGCCTCTGAGAAAAAAGTGTTGCCCAAAGAGAGGGATGAAGTGAAGCAGTAGGTTGTGTAAAAGTCCCAAATCCTTCCCTTGTCAAAAACTCTTCAGTAGGACCCCCACCCGCCAACCCAGCATTTCAAATAAAACCAAAATTTGTTCCTCGTTGTAAGAAGCCTGTCATCAGAGCCTCTGCCTCAGGCCCTTCTGCTTCTCCCTATGGTGCTTTTTATCCCCCTTTTCTTTAAAGTATGTACTTTGAAGTCTAGATTTAGAGAAAAGAAATTCCAGTGTGCTTCTATTTTATACAAATTTAACCCGTGTATTAATGTTGTGTGTGTGTTTATTGCTAAGTTGTGTCCTATTCTTTGTGACACCCATGGATTGTAGTAGCCCACCAGGCTCCCCTGTCTACGGGATTTCCCAGGCAAGAATACCGGAGTGGGTTGCCAGTTCCTCCTCCCAGGAGACTGAACCCATGTCTCTTGAGTCTCCTTCATTGGCAGGCAAATTCTTTACCACTGAGCCACTTGGGTTACAAACCTTAAATTTCCTACACTTTGTCATAGGAACAACAGGTGAACACGTTTGGACTTATAATTCTGCTTCTGTCTCTTTGTACCTTTGTGTCTAGATTTCAAACCTTTCTCTGCCCACAGTGATGGGGGCTGCCGTTTTTTAAGGGCAAGTCATGTCACTTCACCTTTCTGGTACTCAGTTTCCTTAACTGGGAAAGGGCCAGAATACAGACCTTACCAGCTGGTTGTAGTGGTGAAGGACTCAGAGTAATGCACAGGGTCTTACCTTTCCTTGATGTTAGTTACTGTAAATATACCTATTATTTTTTCAATAGCTGTGCTCCTTATATGGCCAGATGTAAAATTAATATTAAATCATACGCGTGTTTATTTTTCCTTTGCTCTATGGAGTGCTTAACTAGGAGGTGTTTTCCAGTTATTAAACACAAGGGCTCCGTCTAGTGGCCAAACTGTATATAGTGTTTTTCGACCTATGGGTCTTGGGGGAAAACATTGTTTTTGATGGAATAAAATTGAATATAAAGTATTAGAGTGATGACAGTTGTTTTGTAAATTTAACAGATAGTCCACAAAATTATTTTATTGAAATATTAAAACATACCCGTGTATGTACTTAGGCACAATATGAACTACTTTTTCTGATAGTGGCTATTTTAAAAAACATTCAGCAAGTAACTGGTTTAAGCAACTTGGTTTAAGTTAGGGGTGAACATTGATTGAGCTTAACTTAGGCTGAATATTGGAATTATTGGAGGAGCTTAAAAAATAACATTGTTTTGTACCAACTCCAGAAATTCTGATTTATTTGGTCTGGAATGTCAACTGGACATTAGGATTTTTTTTAAAAAGTACTCAAGTAATTCCCTGTGCAGCAAAAATTGGAACTTATCTTAGGTCCATCAAAAATTAGTTTTGTATGTGAGAGAATTGTGACCCAGAATGTTTAAATGACTTATCAGAAGTCACACTGGTAATTACTAGAAAAATTTCATGAAGAACCTTGATGGATATTTGTTAGAAATTCAGGAAATGTTTCATTTCACTTTTTGGAATGCTTTTAAAAGGGAGAGAGAGATAAAGTGGAGAATATACAATGTCTATCTAATCTGTTTTACAGGTTATAAACTGGTTTTTATATTTCAATAGATTTGTAGATTTTATCTGTTAATTTTTCATTTACAGAATTAATTCAAATTAGATTCTGTGTGTCAGTATAAACTACGTCAGTGATTTTGTTTTCACAATATCCAATTTGAGGGCATTTTCCATATATATCCCTGAATATAATAAGATAGTTTCACTTGCCTGTTATCTTCTCACAAACTATGTTTCTGTGTTGCTGATGCCTCATCTCCTACTAATAGCTAGGAAAGCACCTGTGACCATCCATCCTGTATGACGATTAAACGCAGAGGTGCTCATATTTCAGAGCTCTGTGGTCTACAGAGAGAGAAGACACTCACCTGGATTTCAGGGTTAAAGGGGCACATAAAGCATTAGAATATAACATGAGGATATCTGTTATATGCCAGAGTGCCCTCAGCCAACTGATGGGATAATATGTGTGTACTGGTGCAGTAGGTATTTGGGGTCAAGGGAGGATTTGAGGAGATGATTTTTAAGTGGGGAAAAAGAAGGATTTGATGTAAATAAAGGGTCGAAATAAAGCTAATAGTCATATAAGTTAGAGTAAAAAGCTTTTTATATAGAAAAGGAGAAACTGGGGAAGGTGGTTTGGTCGCTGAGAGAGGAGGAAAGAGAAATACCTGATAAAGACAGAG
>SJYX01017333.1:382548-442037 GCA_006410675.1 Oreotragus oreotragus | reverse complement strand
TGGAAGAAATGGACAAATTCTTAGAAAAATACAACTTTCCAAAACTGAACCAGGAAGAAATAGAAAATCTTAACAGACCCATCACAAGCACGGAAATTGAAACTGTAATCAGAAATCTTCCAGCAAACAAAAGCCCAGGTCCAGACGGCTTCACAGCTGAATTCTACCAAAAATTTCGAGAAGAGCTAACACCTATCCTACTCAAACTCTTCCAGAAAATTGCAGAGGAAGGTAAACTTCCAAACTCATTCTATGAGGCCACCATCACCATGATATCAAAACCTGACTAAGATGCCACAAAAAAAGAAAGCTACAGGTCAATATCACTGATGAACCTACATGCAAAAATCCTTAACAAAATTCTAGCAAACAGAATCCAACAACATATTTAAAAGATCATATATCATGACCATGTGCGCTTTATCCCAGGGATGCAAGGAAATTCTTCAATCATCAATGTATCCGCAAATCAATCAATGTAATACACCACATTAACAAATTGAAAGATAAAAACCGTATGATTATCTCAATAGATGCAGAGAAAGCTTTTGACACAATTCAACACCATTTATGATAAAAATCCTACAGAAAGCAGGACTAGAAGGAACATACCTCAACATAATAAACGCTATATATGACAAACCCACAGCAAACATTATCCTCAATGGTGAAAAATTGAAAGCATTTCCCCTAAAGTCAAGACAAGGAAAAAGACAAGGGTGCCCACTCTCACCACTACTATTCAACATAGTGTTGGAAGTTTTGGCCACAGCAATCAGAGAAGAAAAAGAAATAAAAGGAATTCAGATTGGAAAAGAAGTAAAACTCTGTTTGCAGATGACATGATCCTCTACATAGAAAACCCTAAAGACTCCACCAGAAAATTCCTAGAGCTAATCAATGAATATAGTGAAGCTGCAGGATATAAAATCAACACACAGAAATCACTTGCATTCCTATACACTAACAATGAGATGACAGAAAGAGAAATTAAGGAAACAACTCCATTCACCACTGCAACAAAAAGAATAAAATACTTAGGAATATATCTACCTAAAGACACAAAAGACCTATATATAGAAAACTATAAAACACTGATGAAAGAAATCAAAGAGGACACAAATAGAAGGCGAAATATACTGTGTTCACGTATCAGAAGAATCAATATAGTGAAAATGAGTATACTATCCAAAACAATCTAGAGATTCAGTGCAATCCCTATCAAGCTACCAACAGTATTTTTCACAGAACTAGAAAACATAATTTCACAATTTGTGTGGAAATACAAAGAACCTCGAATAGCCAAAGCAACCTTGAGAAAGAAGAACAGAACTGGAGGAATCAACCTGCCTGACTTCAGGCTCTACTACAAAGCCACAGTCATCAAGACAGTATGGTACTGGCACAAAGACAGAAATATAGATCAATGGAACAAATAGAAAGCCCAGAGATAAATCCATGCACCTATGGACACCTTATCTTTGACAAAGGAGGCAAGAAAATACAATGGAAAAAAGACAAACTCTTTAACAAGTGGTGCGGGGAAAACTGGTCAACCGCTTGTAAAAAAAATTAAACTAGAACACTTTCTAACACCATACACAAAAATAAACTCAAAATGGATTAAAGATCTAAATGTAAGACCAGAAACTATAAAACTCCTAGAGGAAAACATAGGCAAAACACTCTCTGAAATAAATCACAGCAGGATCCTCTATGACCCACCTCCCAGAATATTGGAAATAAAAGCAAAAATAATCAAATGGGACCTAATTAAACTTAAAAGCTTTTGCACAACGAAAAACTATATGCAAGGTGAAAAGACAGCCTTCAGAATGGGAGAAAATAATAGCAAACAAAGCAACCGACAAAGAATTAATCTCAAAAATATACAAGCGACTCCTGCAGCTCAATTCCAGAGAAATAAACGACCCAATCAAAAAATGGGCCAAAGAACTAAACAGACATTTCTCCAAAGACCTTCAGATGGCTAACAAACACATGAAAAGATGTTCAACATCATTCATGATCAGAGAAATGCAAATCAAAGTCACAATGAGGTACCATTTCACACCAGTCAGAATGGCTGCTATCCAAAAGTCTACAAGCAATAAATGCTGGAGAGGGCTGGAGAAAAGGGAACCCTCTTCCACTGTTGGAGTGCAAACTAGTAGAGCCACTAAGCAGAACAGTGTGGAGATTCATTAAAAAACTGGAAATAGAACTGCCATACGACCCAGCAATCCCACTGCTGGGCATATACATTGAGGAAACCAGAATTGAAAGAGACATGTGTACCCCAATGTTCATTGCAGCACTGTTTATAATAGCCAGGACATGGAAGCAACCTAGATGTCCATCAGCAGATGAATGGATAAGAAAGCTGTGGTACATTTACACAATGGAATATTACTCAGCCATTAAAAAGAATACATTTGAATCAGTTCTAATAAGGTGGATGAAACTGCAGCCTATTATACAGAGTGAAGTAAGCCAGAAAGAAAAACATCAATACAGTATACTAATGCATATATATGGAATTTAGAAAGATGGTAACGATAACCCTACGTGCGAGACAGCAAAAGAGACACAGATGTATAGAACAGTCTTTTGGACTCTGTGGGAGAGTGTGACGGTGGGATGATTTGGGAGAATGACATTTAAACATGTAAAATATCATATGTGAAACAAATCGCCAGTCCAGGTTCGATGCATGATACAGGGTGCTCGGGGCCAGTGCACTGGGATGACCCAGTGGGATGGGATGGGAAGGGAAGTGGGAGGGGCGTTCAGGATGGGAAACACATGTACACCCATGGTGGATTCATATCAATATATGGCAAAACCAATACAATATTGTAAGTTAATTAGCCTCCAATTAAAATAAATAAATTTATATTAGAAAAAAAGAAAAAAAAATAAACAAATGTAAAAGGATGAAAATAGACCCCTGACTTATATTACTCACTAAAATTAACTCAAAATGTATTAAAGATTTAAATTTAAGACTGAAAACCATGAAACTCCTAGAAGAAAACACAGGAAAAAAGGTCCTTAATGTGGAAGTTTGGCAATAATTTTTTTGGCTGTGACACTGAAAGCAAAAAGTGACAAAATAAAAAATAAATAATTTCAAAAATAAATCAAAAATTTGGTTTGGCCACATCAAACTATAAAGTTTCTGCTATGCAGAAATAAAAAGGCAACCTATGGAACAGGAGAACATACTTGCAAATCATATGTTAAATATTAAATAAGGAGTTATTATTCAAAAAATTTAAGAACTCCTACAGGTCAATAGCAAAAAAAAAATTTGGTTAAACAGTGGGCAGATGAAACACATGAAAAGATGTTCAACATCACTCATTATTAGAGAAATGCAAATCAAAACTACAATATGGTATTACATCATTGTAATGGCCATCATCAAAAACTACAAACAATAAATGCTGGAGATGGTGTGGAGAAATGGGAACCCTCTCGCACTATTGATGGGAATGTAAACTGATATAGCCACTATGGAGAACAGTATGGAAATTCCTTAAAAATGTAGGAATAAAACCACCATACAACCTAGCAATCCTACTTACTAGGTATATACCCTGAGGAAACCAAAACTGAAAATGACACATGTAACCCCATGTTCACTGCAGCTCTATTTACAATAGCTAGGACATGGAAGCAACCTAGATGTCCATTGACAGATGAATGGATAAAGATGCTGTGGTACATACATACCATGGAATATTAGCCATAAAAAGGAACACATTTGAGTCTGTTTGAATGAGGTGGATGAATCTAGAGCATATTATACAGAACGAAGTCAGAAAGAGAAAAACAAATATCGTATATTAATGCCTATATATGGAATCTAGAAGGCTGGTACTGATGAGCCTATTTGTAGTGCAGCAATAGAGATGCAGACACAAACAGTCTTGTGGACACAGTTGGGGAAGGAGAGGGTGGGATGAATTGGGAGAGTAGCAATGAAATATGTACTTTACCATACGTAAAATGGATAACCAGTGGGCATTTACTGTAAGACACAGGGAGCTCAAACCTGGTGTTTATAATGACCTAGAGGGTTGGGATGGGGTGGGAGGTAGGAGGAAGGGGACATGTGTATACCCATGGCTGATTCATGTTGATATATAGCAGAAACCAACACAATATTGTAAAGCAACTATCATCCAATTTAAAAAAAAAGTGAACAGATGAACTGAATAGACATTTTCACAAAGACACACAGATGACCAACAGATACATGAAGGCATTATGCTAAGTAAAATAAGTCAAAGACTACTCTATGATCTCATTTATATATGAAATCTAGGAAAAAAACCCAAACTCATAGAAAAAGTGAGACTTGTGGTTACCCTCCAGAGGTGGGAGTAGGGTAGGAAAATTGCATAAAGGTAGTCAAAAGGCACAAACTTCCAGTTATATGATATATAAGTACTGAGGATGTAATGCACAACATGATGACTATAGTTAAGACGCTGCATGGTATATTTGAAAATTGCTAAGAGTAATTCCGAAAAGTTCTCATCACAAGCAAAAAGCTTAGTTTTCCTCTCTTTTTTGTACTTACATGAGATGATGGATGTTAACTAAACTAATTGTGGTAATCATTTCATTCTATACCTTATTGTGGTATAGTTATTGTATCATTATACTCTATACCTTAAAGAGTACTGTATGTCAATTACATCTCAATAAAACTGAAATAAAATTGACTGAGAAAAATGAACAAAGCTTTAGCAACCTGTAGACTAAAACAAAAAACAAACCCAAATAAATCCACACTCAGAAATAGCACAGTCAGGAAACTCCCTGACGGTCTAGTGGTTAAGACTCGGTGCTTTCATTGCCGTGGTCCAGGTTTGATCCTTGTTCAGGAACTAAGGTCCCACAAGCCATGTGGTACAGCAAAAAAAAAGAAAATCACATTCCTGAACATAAAAAAGACAAAGAAAAAATCTTGACATCAGTGAGAAAAAAGATATTTCCTAAAGGAGAATGCCAATTTAAATGACAGAAGATCTCTTATCAGGAACCATGGCAGCCAAAAGGCAGTAGCACAATAGTTTTCAAGGGCTGAAAAGAACTAGAAACCTAGAATCTGATATCAAGTGAAAAGAACCCCTCAGCAATTCAAGGGAAATCAAGACATTCTTATATGAAGGAAAACTAAGAGTATTTGTTGACAATAGGCCAATTCTAAAAGCATGTCTAAAGGATGTTCTTTAAACAGAAAGGAAATGATAAAAGAACACCAGGAAGTAAGACAGAACAAGGGAAAGACTGAAAATACGGGTATATACAATATATTTTCCTTCTCCACTTGAGTTTTCTAAATCATATTTGACAGTTGAAGCAAAAATTATACTACTATATGATATGGTTCTCAACATATGTAGATGAAATATTTAAGATAACTATAGCAGGGGAGCATAAAGAAATTTAAAATAAGATTTCTACTCTTCACTCAAACTATTAAAATGTCTATACCAGTTGATTGTGATAAGTTATGTATGTATTATGTCAATGCCTAGAACAAGCACTGAAAAAGCTATACAAAGAGATACACTCAAAAACATTATAGATAAATTTATATTTATTTGTATATATATTTATATTTATATCTAAATTTATTATAGATAAATCAAAATGGAATTCTTGAAAAGATTTAAGTAACCCAAAGGAAGGCAGGAGAAAGAAAACAGAATGAACAGAGAAAACAAACAAAACAAAAAAATTACCAATTTATGCCCTAACACATCAATAATTGCATTAAGTATATATGGTCTAAATATACCAATTATAGAGATTAGCAGAGTGGAAAAAAATAATTCCAAACTTATATGCTGTCTACAAGAAACTCACTTTATATATAATGGTGTCAGTTGAAAGTAAAGGGATATAAAAAGACACAAGGCAATCATTAATCAAAAGGAAGGAGTGGCTATTTTGTCTATATTAATATCCTATAAAATGGACTTCCATGCAGAGAAAACTGCCAGTGACAGAGGACATTACATAATAATTAAAGGGTCAATCCACCAAGACACAGCACTCCTAAACGCATCTGCATCAAACAACAAAGCTCCAAGATATGAGGCAAATGATAAAACTGAAAGGAAGAATAGAAAAATTGACAATTATATCTGGATGCTTCACCTCTTTCTCAACAACTGACTAAACAATTACCCAGAAAATCACCAAAGACAGAGACGAATTCAGCAACACCATCAACCAACAGGGGTAAATCAACATTTACAGAAAACTCCTCCAAACATCAGCAGGATATACATTCTTTTCAAGTGACCATGGAAATATCTACCAAGACAGACCATATCTTGGGCCATAAAACAAAACCCAGTAAATTTAAAGGAACTAAAATTGTATAGAGTATATTCTATGGAAACGAACCAGAATAACAGAATAACAGGAAAATCTGCAAACACCTGGAAAGTAAACAACATACTTCTATACAATTCACAGGTCAAACAAGAAGTCCCTAAGCTAATTAAAAATTAGAGTGAACTACATGAAAAGGAAAACATCAAAATTTGAGGGACATAGCTAAATCAGTACTAAGAGGAAAACTGATAGCACTAAATACTTATATTAGAATACAGGAAAAGTCTCAAATCAATAACCTAAGCTCCTACCTCAAGATATTAAGAGGAGCAAAATGAACCCAAAGCAAGCAGAAGGAAGGAAATAATAAAGTATAGAAATCAGCGAATCTGAAAACAGAAAGATAAAAGGGAAATTCAATGAAATAAAAAGCTTGCTCTCTGAAAAGATCAATAAAACTGACAAAACTATAGCAAGTCTGAAAAGAAAAAAAGAAGATAAAAATTTTCAATATCAGAAATGAAATGAGATGTCACCACAGAGCCAGCCTGCAGACATCAAAAGGATAATAAGGGAATATAATGAACAACTGTACACACTAAATTTGACAACTTAGAAGAAATGAATCAATTCTTTGGAAAGCACAAACTACCACAACATATCCAATATAAAATAGGTAATTTTAATAGTCTTATAACTATTAAATGAATTGAATTGATAATTTTAAAACTCAAAAAAAAAAGATTAAAGATAGTTCAGTTCAGTTACTCAGTTGTGTCCAACTCTTTGCAACCCCATGAACTGCAGCATGCCAGGCCTCCCTGTCCATCACCAACTCCTGGAGTCCACCCAAACCCATATCCATTGAGTTGGTGATGCCATCCATCCATCTCATCCTCTATTGTCCCTTTCTCCTCTTAACCTCAATCTTTCCCAGCAGCAGGGTCTTTTCAATGAGTCAGCTCTTCACATCAGGTGGTTTCATACTTAAAGTGTTTAGCATAATGACTGGCAGACTAGCTAGTACTGAATAAACAACAGTCATTACCATTTTATTTAAATCATTACAAGCTTTCTTGGGGAAACTGAGCCTTCACAGAGATGAAATCCTTTGCTAAAAAGTAACAGAGTCAGAATTTGAACCCAGACCTGAAGCCAGTGCCAATTTCCCTAGAGTTTAAGAGTCCACACCACAGCCACCACCTTGGGGATGTGGCAACCAATACTTCCTTTATAGATAGGAAAACTGTAAAGGAGTGATGTTTTGTCAAAGCCCCAATATATGCTTGCCAACTAACTTCCCCCACTAGTGTACAGCAAGGTTTCTCAAAAGTTAGGATACATCAGAATCTACCTGTTTGTTAAAACAGACTGCTGGGTTCCAACCCAAGAATTCACATTTTTAACAAATTTCCAGTTAATGAACCATATTTTGAGAACAACAGTGTACAGTTATGATATGTTAGCCCACCCATCCCACAATATCAGAAGCTGTCACACTCCAAAGAATGGGAAGGAATTGAGACAGAGAGTGGGCTGCCGTCTATGGGCACAGAGTCAGACACGACTGAAGTGACTTAGCAGCAGCAGCAGCAGTGCTCTAAATCAGTGGTTCTGAGAGTAGCTCCCACTCACATACTGAATCAGAAATCCTGCAGGTGGGCCTACCTATCTCATCTTTGAAGAGGTCTTCCAAGTGATTCTGATACACCCTAAAGTGAGAACCACTGCTCTACAAACCAAAGTGCTCTTCAAAATCCAGTCCCTTACAATAGAGGAATGGAGCTATACCATTGTTTTTTCCACTTTTGAGAACCTGGTCTCAAGCCAGATAATTCTAAGTTCAAATCCAGACTCAAAGAGTAACTTAACTTCCATGAGTTCCAGATTCTCACCAGTAAAATGGAACAGTCATCTTCCTTGTTATAACCTTTCCAGGAAGTAACATGGCATTACTAATCCCTAACTGGACTTTAAGAAATCTGGCCTTTGGAAGTCATCGAAGATATGAACAGATTTATATCATCTACAGGCATCTGTGGGCTTAACTATTATGAAAAATGCACAATATTTAGTAATTTTCAATTATGCTAAAGCATTATGAGCCTAGGATGTGTGTATATGTATGTGTGTGCATGTGTGCAATGCACTTAGTAACCAAGAACAGCCACCCACCAAGGACCTGATTCTCAGCTGGCTTCCTTATTCTCTGGCAGTCCATAGAAAAGCACTCTAAGAGATAAAATTTTGGTCTCTTTCATGGGAAAAAAAATTAAGGCAGTTAACTTATGTCAGGGTGTGCACAGAAACACAGGACTCACCACAGAAATGTGATTAAGAAGGGGCCTGGCCCATAAACACATTTTCATATTGTAAATTAGGAATTGTTAAAGGCCTCAGTGGTATTCCTTATAATGTCAGGTCTCTACTGTGCAAAGATGCTTACCACAATGTTTTCCTTTTTGTTTCAACGAGCACCCAAATAAAAATGCCAAACATTTTCAGAAACCCTAAAGTTTCCCTCACATCATAGGATTATTTATAATATAAAAAAGTAGAAACAATCTAAATATCCAACCTCAAAGGAAATGACTAACTGATGACATAGATATATAATGGGATATCAGAAATCATCTTTAGATCAATATTTAATGACCATAACTTTATAACGTTAAGAATAAAAATCATGTTACAAAATTGTGTTTATAATACAATCCCATATTGTATTGGGTTGGCCAAAAAAATTGGTTCAGGTTTTTCTGTGAGATGTTATGGAAAAACCCAAATGAACCTTCTGGCCAACCCAATAAAATATATGTTCATATTCTAAGTCAAACGGTGGGAGTTGATGCAACAAAAAATTAAACAGTAGATTGTGCTGGATAAAAGGCCCATGGATTTTTATTTCCTTCTTTATTCTTTTTCTGTATTTTCTACAATAAGCATGTCTCACTTACATAGTCAGGGAAAATTTTTTAATATTATTTGAAAATGAAATATCTAACTTTCAGGCCTGGATTTGCATTAGATGAGATAAATGTATGCCAAGTCTCTGTCATGGGGCCTGGCACACAGTAAGCACTCAGGAAGCATTCATTCCTATTTCCTGTTCCCACACTGCAGAGTTAGGGTCTCTGTACTGTGTGCAGAAATTTCACTTTTTAGGTTTAAACCTACACAATCCAAAGCAAGGGCCACAGGCAATGAATCAAGAAGATTCATTCATTTGTTCACTGAAAAATGTACTCAACATCTATTACATGTTTAGCATTGAACTAGGTTCTGAGAATACGAAATATGAAAAGATTGCATCTCTGCTCTCAGGTAGCTCTTGCTAATGAGTGACAAAAACATATTTATAACTATGATATGATGAAATAATTACTTTCAATAAGAATATACATAAAGTGCCATGGGAACCCAAAAAGAGGCCTTCTACAAAAGAGGTATGCTATGAGTTGTAAATGGAAGGACATTAGTGTCTTTGCATGTGCAAAGACAAAGAGGCATAAGGAAGTATAAAATTTCCCCAGAACTCTTTCTGGGATATAAAGAACAAGAGAGGAGGAGTGATGGTAAATGAGTCTGAACAAGTATATCACAAAAGGTTTTGTCTGTCACACAAAAGAGACTGATTTTTATTCTGTAGGAGGATCACTGAAAGAATTTTAAGCAGAGGAGTGACTTGATCAGCACTACCAAAGATACCAGGAATCCTGAAGACATTTTAATGCCCATTTATTTCCAAGGGAAAGAAAAAGGCCCCATCATCTAGGTCTGTCCCCTCTTAAATGAAATAATATGAGGCAGTAAATAGAACTCTGCACCTGGCACACAGCAAATACTCAACAAAGATCAGCTGAATATGAATTTGGATGTGCTGCATGGGACAGTCCCTGCTAAGAGTAGAATTTTACCAGTATCAAAACCTTCAGTTTGGTCTTGGGTGTGGTAACAGGAACATCTCTTTTGGGAAGTGCACATGTGGTCAGTCACTAAGTCATGTCCAACTCTTTTTGACCCCATGGACTGTAGCCTGCCAGGCTCCTCTGTCCATAGGATTTTCCAGGCAAGAATACTGGAGTGGGTTACCATTTCCTCCTCCGGGGTATCTTCCTGACCCAGGGATTGAACCTGCGTCTCCTGGGTCTCCTGCACTGGCAGGTCACTAGAGCCTCTNTCACTAAGTCATGTCCAACTCTTTTTGACCCCATGGACTGTAGCCTGCCAGGCTCCTCTGTCCATAGGATTTTCCAGGCAAGAATACTGGAGTGGGTTACCATTTCCTCCTCCGGGGTATCTTCCTGACCCAGGGATTGAACCTGCGTCTCCTGGGTCTCCTGCACTGGCAGGTCACTAGAGCCTCTGTGAAGCCTCCCTTTGAAAAGGACTGATAACAACTGAAAATTCTAGAACCTAACAACATGCAACAGCAGGAGGGCGCCATACACTGTTTTGTTGTACTCCAATGTACAAATCCTGGTTTTCTTTCCAGAGCTGACATAAGTCCCAATAATGGGATAATATTACAGGTTTATTCCACACACTAACCTTTCTGGAATCCTGGGTGACAGGTGCTTATGTGCACACATGGTTACCTGGAGGGAATTCATTAGTGGTTTTACTCCTACTGTTTTACCCAATATCTCCTCTGCTTAATTCAATTTACCTGGATGGTTCTGCAGGTAATACTGTAGAAATAAAATACTATTGCATTTCTGCCTCCATTTACTAGGTGCATGCAAAAATGCTTTAAATAAAGAGGAAGGCTGTATTAGATATATTTTATCTAACAGACAAAGAAAACACTCTGTCTGCCTGAAGACAAAGAGACTCAGAGAAGCAAAGCAACTTGTCCAAGGTCACTCTGATAGTAAGCTGCAAAACCACAACTCAAATCCATGTTTGTTGGACTCAAATATCTCAAAAATGCAGTACAGTCTCTCCCAAAGCCAGCCTCTGAGGAAAAACAAAATTACCAGAATATAAAGATGATACATTCTTTGTAACTGAAAAGAAAGTATTTTTCTAAGAAAAGAAAAAAAAAATAGAAGAAGGCTTCAAAATAGAAATATATATATAGGAAAAGAAAAAAGAGGAGAAACCAAATGTCAATGTTAAGTTAGGCCATAATCTACAAGGAGGGATGTAAGAACCTGTGTCTGGGGGTGGGTTGGACCTAACTGTCCCAGAGAGAGGGGAAATTAAGTTTCTGAGGAGGAACCTAAACCAGAGTTGAGAAAGGAGCAAGCCAGTGAGCACCTGGCCACTGCACCCTGTCCAGGACGCCCTGCCCTCCTTACCTGCCATGAAACCAGTCCTGGCACATGTCACACTCGATCATGAAGCGGGTCACATCGTAAGGCAGCCGACAGAGGCAATACACTGGTACTGAAGCCATCTTCACCAGGCCTTGGAGTGTTCTGCAGTGGGCCAGGTTCTTAGCTTCAAAAGGAGCAGGAGGCGGCAGCACGCGTCCCCTCTGGACCAAGGCTGGGCACAAACGACACTTTTACAGAGTCAATCAGGTCCCCCAGGGTACCAACCCTCAGCTCTCAAATGGACAGTTACCGCTGCCGCCGGGATGCAACACAGCTGGTTGGGGCTGTAGGGGGCAACTGGAGAAAGTCCACGGGCCGCTTTAACAAATAAAGAATAGCGCTCTGCTCTCGAAGCTTTATTTCCCCTCCTTACCTCCTTCAGCCCCCTGCGTCAGTGATAACTTCTTTCCGGATTTCAGGGAAAGATCTGACGCCTTTTCAGGAAGCTCCTTTAATCTCTCACTGCACCCTCTCCTTGTTAGTAACGCTGCTTCCCAGGGCTCTCTTTATTATGACACAAACGACAGCCTAGAGGATGAGGCTGGGGGTATCTTAGAAAAAGCCCCTTCTCTCACTCCAAAAACAGAGGCAACAAGAGAGAGAATAGGGATCCCTGGAAGTCCTCAGATTACTCGAAAATTACCTCGATGCCTTCAGGAACGAGAGAGACAAGACTAGGCGCCCAACTAAAATCACAGTTCTGGGGTCGTGTTCTGAGAGTTTAAATTATCTGCTCCTTCACTTTCAAAATTATTCCATCCACGACCAGACGGGAGTCTCACCACCCCAACAACTGAAATAAATCTCAACCCCAAAATTGATCAGCTCACCCACTTCTTCAAAGCTGACAGGCTTCTGTTGCACCCCAGAAACTCAAATAGTTCACTTCAAAACCCCTGAAACTGACTAGAATTTCCTCACACTCCGCAACCAAGTGAGGATTTTCCTCCCACAGCTCTGAAATTGGCAGACATCTCCTCACAGCCCCATCAAACTGACCAAGACTCCTCTGCCCCCTTAAAACTGACAGGTATCTCATCACAGATCCCAAAGTGACAGGAATATCCTTCCAGCTCCAGAAACTTAGGAGAATCTCCTCACGCCTCCCAAACTGACAGGAACCTCCTCATGCCCCAAACCTGACAAGAACGTCCTCGGTCCCGAACCCTACAGGGACCTCCTCATCCGTAAAGCTGCAGAGAGTCTTCAAGCCCGCGCAGCCTAGTCCTACCGAACTGCCAGCGGCCAGGCTCGCTCCGGAGCGGCTCAGCGCCTCTCTCAGCGGGAGGCTCGGCCGGCAGTTCCGGCCCCACAGGCTGCGCGCGCCGAATTGTGGGATCTTCACGGCAACGCGGCGAAACTCGCTCGCCTTACCCTCGAACCACCCGCTGGGTCTCGCTGGCCGCCCGGCGGTGCTTCAGGGCAGCTTTCTCCACAGCTCTGCCTCGGGCCCGGCCGTTAGGGCCTACTGGAGCCCTCGGCTCGGGCCTAGTCCGGCGGCCGCCCAATGAACGGGCTAGCGGCGGCGTCGCTGGGCTGGCAGGAGATCACCGCGGGCAAACCAACGAAGAAAGAGACGAACCGGCGGCCGGGTTGGAGAAAAGCAGTCCGGAAAGTCGCTGGGAGATGCTCAGTGGCGGTGGTAGGCAATTCGGAGTAGTCAATAAAGTTTATTCAAAACAACGAGGAAGTTGGGGCGGAGAGGGCAGGAGAAATACGGGGTAAACAGCTACCATGTTGAGAGTGGCGGCACCGCCGTGGGGAGGCGACCCAACCGCCATCTTATGAGGTCCGGACTCGCGAGGTAACCGCGGCAGAGGCGGGCCTCGGCTCCCGCGTGACGCCATGAGGGGCGGAGCGTCACCTTGAGAAGGGCGGGGCTCGGCCACCTTTGGACCCGCTGCTCCCCAGGTACCCAGTCGACGCCGAGGACCCGGAACCAAGAGGCGGAGAAGCCGCCATCTTAGGCGAGGCAGGCACTTGTCTCCATTTTGAGTGGGGCCAGAGCCTTCCCTGTTTTCCCCCTCCGCCGGGCAAGCAGGGAGTTAAGCACCCACCACCAACAGACACTAACACACACACATACTCTCTCTTCCCACTCCTCCCCAGCTTTTTCTTATGAGAGGAGATCAACTCTGCGACTGTGCGCCGCAAACTTAATAGGTGGCAGCGTGGGGAAATGGGGGAGGGCGAGTACTCACAGAGGCTCCTGTTCACTGAGCACCTTCAGCAGGTCGGCCTGTTTCACGGGGTCTCCGTGTCTTTAATCTTCACCATCCAAGATAAGCTGTCATCCCCAAGTGAGGACACGGGCTTAGGGAGGCCAAGCTGCTTGAGTTTCAGAGCCAGAAAGCTGAACCTTGCACCCTCTACTACCCCTGGGGTCCTGCCCTCAGTCCTTCCATAAAGCCTCTGTCAACTCCCCAGTTCCCTCTGAAATCTCTCTTCTTTGGTACTCCCCAACCCCATCTGGGCTTCCCTAGTGACTCAGCTGGTAAAGAATCCGCCTGCAGTTTGGGAGACTTGGGTTCAATCCCTGGATTGGGAAGATCCCCTGGAGAAGGGAAACACTATGTACTCCAGTATTCTGGCCTGGAGAATTCCTACAGTCCATGGGGTCGCAAAGAGTCAGACCCGAAGGAGCAACTTTTATTTTCACACCCACACCACCCCCCCAGTTCAGTTCAGATACAATTGAAGGGTTTCCATGCACCTGTCCCATGATTTTCTTACTACAGCCTGAGGATGGAGTAGAAGAGGTTGAGGGGATGGAACTCCACACACATGCTTCAGGGTGGCACTGGTTTTCTCAGACAGTATAGAAAATTCTCTAGGAATCCTCTTACTATTTCATTTTCTTAACTGGTCCCACTGCTTTAGAAAAGAAAACGCGTGTGTGCACACCAATTTCCTAAGTGATGAGGGGTTAGGCCCTGGGGATAGAATGATGAAAAAGAGGGACACTGCAGTGGGAAATTGCCAGCCAGTGCAGGAGACAAGGGTGCAAGTAAACGATTGGAATACAGCATCCAATAAGTACACAGATAACCTCTTGCAAAATGTAGAATGAGGCTAAGAAAGTGCCTCAGAAGCTGCTTGATGATGTCAAGGAAGATTTCAGAGAGACTTGGAGAGTATATAAAAGTTAATTAAATTAACAAGAACATTGTATGTAAAAGGATTATGATGTACAAATGGGATTCCCAGGTAGCTCAGTGATAAAGAATCTGCCTGCTAATGCAGGAGATACAGGAGATGTAGGTTGGATCCCTGGGTGGGAAAGATCCCCTGGAGAAAGGAATGGCAACCCACTCCAGTATTCTTGCTTGGAAAATCCCATGGACAGAGCCTGGTGGGCTACAGTCCATGGGGGTTGAAAAGAGTCAGACACCACTGAGTGCATGCACAGACAGACAGACACACACACACACAAGCAAACATTGTGTACAAATGCATGGATGCACATGGGAAAATAGTTACAAAAAAGTTGACTATTAGATTTTATCCTGTAAGCAATAAGAAATCACTAATTTTTGAGCAGAAGTAACAGGGTCACATTTGTGGCTTAGGCAGAGGACAGTCCAGGTTTAGTGGGACCTGAAGCTTATACAGTTTATGAGGTTCATGTCATCAGGAAAAGAATATAGACTTGCAAATGCAAAATTACATTAAAAGGTAAAGTTTTTCTAGAAGTCATTCTTATACTTGGGTAATAACTATAAATGGAAATGGCACAAACATATAGATGTCCCCACTAAACCCAAACTAAATTTATCCCACAAATCAACTTCTACTTAGCTGAATCTCAAAAATGTCTGAGGCAGCTCCAACACCACCTACAAGGAAAATGTGATGAGGAAAACTCTCAGTAGAAAGGGACAGCAATTTTAACCAATTGTGGTTTAATTACACTTTGTAAACTTCATAAAACATATGACCACATAACCATATGGCAGGTGACAAACCCTGCAGCTAAGCTTTCTTAACTTCACATGAAGGCAGAAGGATGTTTGCTTAAGCAGCACATATATTAAGATTGAAAAGACACTGAGAAGATTAAGCATGGTCCCTGTATGAGTATAACATACAAATTTATGAAGGATTCCATAATAAATGGCAGAAAAGGGGGAAGGCAGAGAGGAGGCAGTTGCAATAGCGATGAAAAAAAGATGAGGCCTGAATCAGAATAGTTGCAGCAGGGGGTAGAACATGATCAGATAAGTGGGGTATTTTGGAGGTTGAATAGGCAGGGCTAGGAGACTAATTGAAAACAGTAGATGAATGAGTGAAAGGAGTGTGAGTTCATTTATGGATTGGGTGTCATTTCTGGATGATGATGCCATTGACTGAGCCAGGGTACATAGAAGGAAAAGCAGGTTTTGTGCAAAAGAGACTAAGTTCAGTTCTGAATATGCTGGGTTAAAGAGTGTGTTGAACATTAATTCACTCACCCAACAATTCTTGAGCATCTACTATGCACTAGGTACTGTACTAGGCGTGAGGATGTAGTAGTAACCCAGATAAGGTCCTGGCCCTCGTGATATTAACATTCTTCATGGAGATCAGTCAATAATCATGTACAATTCATTCATATATTTACTGAACACCTACTGTAAATGATCAAGCCAGTCAATCCTAAAGGAAATCAATCCTGAATATTCATTGGCAGACAGGACTGATGCTGAAGCTGAAGCTTCAGTACTTTGGCCACCTGATGTGAAGAGCTGACTCATTAGAAACAACCCTGAAGCTGGGAAAAATTGAAGGCAGGAGGCGAAAGGAACAACAGAGGATGAGATGGTTGGATGGCATCACCAACTCAATGGACATGAATTTGAGCAAGCCCTGGGAGATGGTGAAGGAGAGGGAAGACTGGCATGCTGCAGTCCATGGGGTTGCAAAGAATCAGACATGACTGAACAACTGAACAACAACTAATATACAAGGTACTGTTCTAGACACTGGGGATTCAGACAAGGTTCCTGCCCTCCTGTGGTTCACATTCCAGAGAGCGAGACAATTGAGTTAAGAGAATTTTAAACTGCAGTGAGTGCAATGAGGACAATAAAACAAGTTATGAGACAAAGATTTAAATAGACACTAGTCTATTTTAAATAGTCAAGGAAGGCCTCTTGGAGAAGCTGACATGTGAGCAGAAGACCTGAATAACAGGAAGAACTGGCCAGGGACAGGATAGAAGGAATAAAAAGTGTAAAGCCCCTAATTTGGTTGTGGGGGCCATTTCAGGGCTCTCTCTCAGTAACACCTCCTGAACATTTATGATGGACTGGTGGGGTTTGGGGGTGGGGTCTCCAGACATGAATTAGAGCCCCTGTACAATCTAATTAGGAAGGCAAAATTCAATGAACAATAACAAGGCTTAAAAGGTCAAACCCTCTCAAGTGCTAACTAGAGGTATGAATAACATGTATAAACAGAAAGGGAACCACAATTAATTCAAATGTATTCAGTGGGTGTGTCAAGAAAGGCTTCACAGGAGGTGGTGTTTGACCTAGGTACAGTGGTACCCATTCCTAAAATTATCCCCAGTGATCTTGAGTGGTGAGATTGGTGGGATAAAAGATAATGGGGAAAGCAAAGCTGTAAGGGGGCTAATGGAACCAGTTAGATTTACTGACAAAGTAACTCACACTGCCCTGGTTGGGAGGCAGCCCGCTGACACCCTGAAAATGTGTCCTCCAATTGTGCCTTACCACATCAGTGCTTGATCTGAACTGGCCGCCATAGCACAAGGCTGCCCTGGAAAGTTTCCTCCTCTACCCCACCTCTACTTAACAGCTGTAAACATTTACTTTTAATTACATAAACAATAGGAAATGCATTCCCATTGTAAATTAACATCCAAACAGGCTGAAGATCCACACTGATCACCATTCAATCCCTGCTTGGTTTCCTAGAAGGAACCTCAGCGAGCTCTTTTCTGATTCATCTGTCTAAATGTACATACATATAACTGTTGAGATAAAAAAAAAAATTATGAGGGCCAAAGTGAACTATAAAATTCATGAAGAAAAACAAGGGGGAAATGGGAAAGCATTACATAAGAACAGACTTGCTCCAAAATAGACTGGAAAGTACAAAGACAGTGAAAACAGAAGACAAAATAACAATAAATAACATTATCTGAGAAGTTATTGTGTGTTAAGCACCTGTTCTAACCTCTTTATATGCATTAACTCAATCCTTACAGCAACCCAATGAGGTACTAGTGATACTAGCACATTGGGTACTAACCCAATGATAGTACTAGTACTATCCCCATTTTATGGATGAGGAAGCTGAGTGTAGACACTTAAAACCACCTGCTCGAGGCCATATGGCTAGTATGTATGCAAGCTGGGGTTCCTGGCGGTACAGGACCAGACTCCAGGCTTTTCACCACTCCATTTGTGAATCTAACAGCAACTGGTGACTCTAAGATCCATGTAATAGGAGAAGGTGATCAATAGTTTTTTGCACAATTTGAATCACAGAAGCAAAATAGGGTTTACACTCACTTAGAATGAAACCTAACAAGATAGTCCCCCAGGTGCCAAACTAGGTAACTAAGAACACCAGCCCACTCCTCCATGGCCATCTTGGAGTGTGCCAGATGTACAGAGCTATACTCCCAGAAAAGACTTCAGGCTTAATTTAATGCTCTCCTGGCACTGTCTTGACATTCTTAATTTTATGTTTGAACCTGTGTCTTTTAAGTATGGTCCAGTGTGACAATGGACCATATGAGCAGAAGAGATATACTGAGTGGCAGTGAGCACAGCCTGTGGACACGGCAGTGCCTGGTATGTATAAGCAAATCAGGGGCAGTCTGGGACACTATGGGGCCTGGAGTGGGGGACGTTGAGCCAATGACAATGGTGGCTGCAGTAGCAGCAGCAGCAGCAGAGGTAGCAGTAGCTGTAGCCCTGAGAGAAAGGATAGCCTCTGCATGGGGGTAGTGATGGGACCTGTGGTGAGAGGCAATCTTGCCCTTCTGTCACAGAACCTGTCCCTGCCACTATACACAAATATTAACTCTGGCCTGAGAACTGGGTCAGGAACTGCTAGCATTCAGGCAATAAACTTTGTCAGTAAATTATTACAAAATAAAAAGGTACTCATGGACATTGCAGAAGAACAACTTTCAGTTCAGTTCAGTTCATTTCGCTTGCTCAGTCATGTCCAACTCTTTGCGACCCCATGGACTGTAGCAAGCCAGGGTTCCCTGTCCATCACTAACTCCCAGAGTTTGCTCAAACTCATGTCCATCAAGTTGGTGATGCCATCCACCCATCTCATCCTCTGTCATCCACTTCTCCTGCCTTCAATCTTTCCCAGCATCAGGATCTTTTCTAAGGATTCAGTTCTTCACATCAAGAGGCCTAAGTATTGCAGCTTCAGCTTCAGCATCAGTCCTTCCAATGAATCAGGACTGATTTCCCTTAGGATTGACTGGTTTGATCTCCTTGTAGACCAAGGGACTCTTAAGAGGCTTCTCCAATACCACACTTAAAAAGCATCCATTATTCAGCACTCAGCTTTCTTCATGGTCCAATTCTCACATCCATACATGACTACTAGAAAATCCATAGCTTTGACTAGATAGACCTTTGTCAGCAAAATAATGTCTCTGCTTTTTAATATGCTATCTAGATTGTTTGCCATAGCTTTTCTTTTAATTTCATGGCTGCAGTCACCATCTGCAGTGATTCTGGAGCCCAAGAAATAAAATCTGTCACTGTTTCCATTGTTTCCCCCTCTATTTGCCAAGAAGTGATGGGACTGGATACCATGATCTTAATTTTTTGAATGTTGAAGTTTTAAGCCAGCTTTTTCACTTTCCTCTTTCACTTTCATCAAGAGGCTTTTTAGTTCCACTTTGCTTTCTGCCATAAAGGTGGTGTCATCTGCATATCTGAAGTTATTGATATTTCTCCTGGCAATCTTGATTCCAGCTTGTGCTTCATCCAGCCTGGCATTTCACATGATGTTCTCTGCATTTAAGTTAAATAAGCAGGGTAACAATATACAGCCTTGATGTACACCTTTCCCAATTTGGAACCAGTCCTTTGTTCCATGTCCGGTTCTAACTGTTGCTTCTTGACCTGCATACAGATTTCTCAGGAGCAGGTAAGGTGGTCTGGTATTCCCATCTCTTTAAGAATGAATGTTCCACAGTTTGTTGTGATCCACACAGTCAAAGGCTTTGGTGTAGTGAATAAAGCAGAAGTAGATGTTTTTCTGGAATTCTCTTGCTTTCTCTATGACCCAACCAATGTTGGCAATTTGACCTCTGGTTCTTCTGCCTTTTCTAAATCCAACTTGAACATCTGGAAGATCTCAGTTCATATACTGTTGCAGCCTTGCTTGGAGAATTTTGAGCATTACTTTGCTGGCATGTGAGATGAATGCAATTGTGCAGTACTTTGAACATTCTTTGGCATTGCCTTTCTTTGGGATTGCAATGAAAACTGACCTTTTCCAGTCCTGTGGCCACTGCTGCATTTTCCAAGTTTGCTGGCATATTGAATGCAGCAGTTTCACAGCATCATCGTTTAGGATTTGAAATAACTCAGCTGGAATTCCTTCACCTCCACTAGTTTTGTTCATAGTGATGCTTCCTAAGGCCCGCTTGACTTCACATTCCAGGATGTCTGGCTCTAGGTGAGTTTTCATACCATCATTATCATCTAGGTCATTAGGATCTTTTTTATATAGTTCTTCTGTATATTCTTGCCACTTCTTTTAATATCTTCTGCTTCTGTTAGGTTTATATTATTTCTGTCCTTTATTGTGCCCATCTTTGCATGAAATGTTCCCTTGGTATCTCTAATTTTCTTGAAGAGATCGCTAGTCTTTCCCATTCTGTTGTTTTCCTCTATTTCTTTGCATTAAGTTCTTCTGTATATTCTTGCCACTTCTTTTAATATCTTCTGCTTCTGTTAGGTTTATATTATTTCTGTCCTTTATTGTGCCCATCTTTGCATGAAATGTTCCCTTGGTATCTCTAATTTTCTTGAAGAGATCGCTAGTCTTTCCCATTCTGTTGTTTTCCTCTATTTCTTTGCATTGATCACTTAGGAAGGCCTTCTTGTCTCTCCTTGCTCGGCTTTGGAACTCTGCATTTAGATGGATATATTTTTCCTTTTCTCCTTTGCCTTTTGCTTCTCTTTTTTTCTCACCTATTTGTAAGGCCTCCTCAGACAACCATTTTGCCTTTTTTTATTTCTTCTTATTGGGTTTTGATCACTGCCTCCTGTACATGTCAGAACTCCATCCATAGTTCTTCAGGCACTCTTTCTATCAGATCTAATCCCTTGAATCTATTTGTCACGTCCACTGTATAATCATAAGGGACTTGATTTAGGTCATACCTGAATGGTCTAGTGGTTTTCCCTACTTTCTTCAATTTAAGTCTGAATTTTGCAATAAGGAGTTCATGATCTGAGCCACAGTCAGCTCCAGGTTGTGTTTTTGCTGACTGTATAGAGCTTCTCCATCTTTGGCTACAAAAAATATAATCAATCTCATTTCGGTATTGACTGTCTGGTGATGTCCACTTGTAGAATCATCTCTTGTGTTGTTGCAAGTGGGTGTTTGCTATGACCAGTGTGTTCTCTTGGCAAAACTCTGTTAGCCTTTGCCCTGATTCATTTTGTACTCCATTGCCAAACTTGCCTGTTACTCTGAATATCTCTTGATTTCCTACTTTTACATTCCAGTCCCCTATGATTAAAAGGACATCTTTTTTTTTTTTTCATATTAGTTCTAAAATGTCTTGTAGATCTTCATAGAACAGTTCAGCTTCTTCAGTATTAGTGGTTGGGGCATAGATTTGGATTACTGTGATATTGAATGGTTTGCCTTCAAAGTAAATTACTTTGAGGTGTGGTTGTTAGAATTTTTTGAGTACTGTAGAATATCTCATTTTGAAAACTACTGCAAAATTGCAAAGCAAATATCCACAGGCTAGGAAATAAAAATTAAATTTAAAGATCATCAAAGTAGACACATTAAAAACTTTGGATTAACCAATTATTAATGAGGGAGATAATTTAAAAGTACTTTACTTATAATTGAAGGTATATTGGTAGAATGCATACAGATATGTTTTAAATTATAAATAAATTATTAAGCCATTTTCATTTCTTGTATGACCTTGTATTAGTCTATTCAGGCTGCTATAAAATTGCCATAGACTGGGTGGCTAATGAACAAAGATTTATTTTTCAAGGTTCTGAAGGCTGGGAAGTTCAAAATCAAGGTGCTGGCTTGATTTAGTGTCTGGTGAGAGCCAGACACTGGCTCATAGATGGTAATCTTCTTGCTGTTTGGGGGAAGAGGTGAAAGAGCTCTTTGGAGGTTCTTTTATAAGGGCACTAATCTCATTTATAAGAGCCCCACCCTCAAGACCTAATCATCTACCAAAGCCCCCTCCCCCCAGTACCATCACATTGTGGGGGTTAGTATTTTAACATATGACTTTGAGGGTAAGGGACACAAGCATTCAGTCTATATAGCATACCTCCACAAGTTACAGGAAATGTCAGAGGAAACATTAAATGCCATTGTAAAAATTATATTTAAAATTAGATTTAGACTTGGACAAAACTGATCTGTATGAAGAGTTAAATCTTTTTAGAAGTGTTCTACAGGAATCATCAGGTCTAGATGTGTGAAAATTTGTATTTTGAAAAATTTATCAGGAATCTATCCCATTGTCACAGCCTACAAAAACCAGTGCCAATGCATCAGCAGAAAGCTCCTTATCAAAATAAAGAGTTATCAAACATTTACAATCTTGTGACTGATGTTGCCTTCAATCATGTTGGTTCAAAATGAGCTTGCTAAAATGACTAATTGAATTTGCAGAAAAGAGAGGCAGAAAAATCTTATGATCAATCAAGATATCACGTTAGTAACATTTATTATAAAAATTATAAAAATATTGTTCTGCAATTTGTAAATTATTTTTCAGCTATCACTATTATCACCATTATGTTTTATAAGTAATATTTTTAAAGAAAAAACATTTTATTTTCATGCCTTTAACTGTACTTCCCATCTCTCCCCTAGTTTTTGAGCAAGGAACCCTCCATTTTCATTTTGCACTGCTACTGCTGCTGCTAAGTCACTTCAGTCGTGTCCGACTGTGTGTGACCCCATAGACGGCAGCCCACCAGGCTCCCCCATCCCTGGGATTCTCCAGGCAAGAATACTGGAGTGGGTTGCCGTTTCCTTTTGCACTGGGCCCTACAAATTATGTAGCAGGCTCTCACTCCTGCTGGATGGTAATTGTGAGATGATTTGAGGGAATTGTAGCCACTCAAACAGTTACTGCCCTAACCAAGCTCCTTTTCACTGGGAATAGGAGGTGTGGATGGGTAGAAACAAGATGACAACACAGAAAATGGAGGTTAGTGTAGATATCAATCATTTCCATGTGAACAGGATCATACTGTCCATATCATTTGGCCGACTGCTTTCTTCACTTGGCAACATCTTGGAGATCTTTCTAAAAGGAAAATAATCAACCTTGTTCTTTTATGAATTCTTGTTCAGGGAATTCCATGACTTGGATGGCTCTTGATTTATTTCTCCACTCCCCCTGATGGATATTTACAATGGTTTAATTTTTCAGTAATACAGAGCTGCAGTGAACATACTAGTAAGGGCCTCCTTGTGCACAGGCATGTTTCTGTAGGGGGACAATCACAAGTGAGTTCTGGGCCATGGGGTATGGATATTTTCAATCTTAATACATACTGCCAAATTGCCTTTCAAAAGCATTATGTCAGTTTTCACTCCCATCAGCAGTGTAGCTTCACATTTCCTAAGACTCCAACCTTTAAACTGTTTGCCAATCTGATGGAGAAAAAAAATGGTAACTTGTGTTTGTTTATAACTTTGCATTTTCCCTCACCAGTGCAGTTGAGCATCTTTTTATTTGATGTTTATTGGCCTGTTTTCTGTGAACTGTTTGTAACCTTTGCATAGTTTTTCTTACAGGGTTGTTTCTTCCATATTGAGTTGTTGGAGTCATTTATATTTCTGGATATTAGTCCTTTGTCTATTACATATATATATAGCTGATATTTTCCTATAGTTTGATATTTTCCTATAGTTTATACCATGTTTATAGTTTGTGTTCATACAGTAGTTTTAGATGTTTGTGTAGCCATTTGATATATTTATGTCAGTCTTTTCTTCTGTGGATTTTCTGTTTTGTTTATTGCTTTGCAAGACCTTTTTGATCCAAGGCAACAACCATATTATCTTTTTTTCTCATTCTGTTATAGTGCTTTCCATTTAGGTCTTTAACCTACCTTAAACTCATTTCCTTCTCAAAACCTTTGCATTTCTCCTATCTGGAATTCTTTTCCCCGAGATGTTCCTATGGCTGACACCCTCAGGGCTCAGCTCAAATATTACTTCTTCCAAAAGGCCTTTCCTGACCACCTTAACTAAATTAACCACCCCCTCTACATTAAGATGTGCCCTAGTTCATTACCTTAATTCATTTTCTTCATAGATCACCTCTTACTGAAGTTACCCAACTTTTGTTTATATGTTCATGGTCTGTCTCTCCTTATACTGAAACTCTGTGAAAGTAGGGATTTTGTCCTGTCCTTAGCTTCTAGAACACATTTAGAGTTTATTATAGTGAACTTGATAATGATAACTTAATTTTTTTTCAAAGTATTGTCACAACACCTAGGACTTCCTTTTCTAAAGGAGAAGTATTTCAGTCATCCTGTTTTTCTACTCTTACTAAATACTGAGTGAGTCGAGGATGGTTATGACTATTATTCGGTCCAGTGTTTCTCAACCTGTGGTATTTTGGAATCACACTTGATTTATTTTTAAATTTAGATATAGAGTGTGTATGTCTTTTTGCCTTTTCATACTGAACCGTGAATATTTATTGGAAAGACTAATGCTGAAACTGAAGCTCCAAAATTTTGGCCACCTGATACAAAGAGCTGACGCACTGGAAAAGACCCTGATGCTGGGAAAGATTGAAAGCTGGAGGAGAAGGGGACAACAGAGGATGAGATGTTTGGGTGGCATCAATGACTCAATGAATATGAGTTTGGGTAGGCTCTGGGAGGTGGTGGAAGACAGGGAGGCCTGGAGTGCTGCAGTCCATGGGGTTGCAGAGTCAGACATGACTGAGCGACTGAACAAATATTGTGTATATAGTTTCCTAGGGCTGCCACAACAAAGTACCACAAACTGTGTGGCTTAAAACAACAGAAATTTATTGTCTCACAGTTCTGGAGGCTAGAAGTGGTGATAGTGGGTCATGCNAGTCCATGGGGTTGCAGAGTCAGACATGACTGAGCGACTGAACAAATATTGTGTATATAGTTTCCTAGGGCTGCCACAACAAAGTACCACAAACTGTGCGGCTTAAAACAACAGAAATTTATTGTCTCACAGTTCTGGAGGCTAGAAGTGGTGATAGTGGGTCATGCTCACTCTGAAAGCCCTAGCAAAGCATCCTTCCTTGTCTCTTTCTAGTTTCTAGTGATTGCAGTCTTTGATATTCCTTGACTTGTAGGTGTATCACTCTGCCTCTATCATCACATGTGTGTACCTGAATTTCTGTCTTGTAAGGACCCCAGTCATTGGATTAAGGTCCACCCTAATGTGATATGATTTCATTTTAACATGGTTATATTTGCAAAGACCGTATTTCCAAGTAAGGTCACAATCACAGTTTGGAAGGACACTATTCAAGCCAGTACAGAGGGTCACATGGTCCAGCATCCTTAATTTTTAAAAGCTTTACAGAGTTGACTGATGTTCACCTGGAAAGTTGGACATGGGGGAAGGCCCTTTTAAAGCAAAATCCCAAATCCAGATTCCAGTAAAGAAAAATACTGATGGATTTCACTGCATAAAAGTTAAAGCTTTGGAGGTGGGGGGAGGGGAGAATACCATAAACAAATTCAAAAGATGAACAAAGCTGGGAAAACATATTTGCATCATATATGATAAAAGGCTAATTTAATTTACAACAAATTCAGAAGAACTAACATGAAAAAGACAAAACCCAATAGTAAAGTTAGCTAAAGAATAAGCAGGTAATCTACAGAGAAAGACATGCACACATCAATAAAGATTTGAAAAGATGTTTAATTTCATCCATGAGTAAAGGCATATAAATCAAAACAATAAAATGCCATCTTTAAGACTGGGAAATGTTTAAAGTTTGATTTAAACAGAGCAATTCAGGATATGAAGAAATACTAAATGTTTTCATATGCTGCTGGTGGGCTTGACGTTGTTACAACTTTTTTGATGTATAATTTGGTAGAATATATCAAAATAAAACATGCAGATATTCTTTGAATGTTGTAGGCATTGCTCGTGCTTTCTCAGCAATCATTCCCCATTTTTTATCCTTCCCAAGAAGTTTTCTTCCCACTCATAGCCCATGTACTTGCAGGTAAACAGATTTTACTCTCAGTTCTTCTGACCATAAACATCATTAGTTCAGAGGACTTGTGACCTAAGCAAGTCAATGAGGGAGAACCATGGGAGTCCTACCTACTTGTAATGTTGGGTCAGTTTTCTCTTCTCTGCTGGACTTAAGGAAGAGATTCAAAGCCTCCATTGACACTGTCAGCCATTTCATTGGCACCTTGGCTTAAAGCACTGGTTCTCAGTCTTTAGCGTTCATCAGAATCACCTAATCTGTTAAAACATAGATTGCTGATCTTTATCTACTCTCAGAGTTTCAAATTCTGCCAGTCTGTGGTAGGGACAAAGAATTTCCTTTTCTAAGAAATTCTCAGGTGAGATTGATGCTACTGGTCCAGGAATCACACTGAAAAAAAAAAAAAAAAATTTTGGATAAAGTAGGGACTGCACAGCAGAGAGACTTAAAGAAATTGGGTAGCTCTAGCTCACCCTACCCCTGGAATTGTGTTTCGTTACTTGTAACCAAAAGCACCCTAACCAATATATTCAGAAATTTTGGACTAAAAATTTACCCTATGGATATATTTGCAGAACTTTATAAAAATATATGCTGACAGATAGACTACCCTTGTGGCTCAGAGGTATAGAAGCCGCCTGCAATGCAAGAGATGCAGGTTCAATCCCTGGGTCGGGAAGATCCCCTGGAGAAGGAAATGTCAACCCACTCCAGTATTCTTGCCTGAAAATCCCATGGACAGAGGAGCCTGGCAGGCTACAGTCCATAGAGTCACTAAGAGTTGGACATGACTAAATACAATGCGTGTGTATGCACGCGCGCACGCGCACACACACACGTGCCGATGGATGATAATTGCAGCATTGTTTGTAATAGCTAAAACTGGAAGCAGTCAAAGCACTTGTCAGTAGGGAATTGATCCATCAGATGGAATCATCTATCTAATGGAATACCATGTGGTTTAACAATTAAGAAATGTTCTGTATATGCTTGTAGAAAAATATCTCTAAGATATATTAAATATAAAAATCATGATGATTAAAAGGGAGTAATTTATACTTTTTAAACAAAAGAATAAACATATATGCATGTGTGTGGTTAATTATTTCCTGGAAGGTTAATTCTGATTAAGAACAGCAATATTTGAGAAAAAGAGTTGGAATTGAGGTGGTGCTAGCAGTTTTTCAGTCTTCATTTTGTATATTTTATTCTGTTTGAGTTGTCTAACCTTAGGTAAATTTTCCTTTTGTCAAAAAAGAAAAGTCATTTGGCGTTATCTGGGTAAGGCATAATTCAACTGTAATTTCCTTCTTTATATTCCTCTATTGAAGAAGGCAATGGCACCCCACTCCAGTACTCTTGCCTGGAAAATCCCATGGACGGAGGAGCCTGGTGGGCTGCAGTCCATGGGGTCGCTAAGAGTCGGACACAACTGAGCGACTTCACTTTCACGTTTCACTTTCATGCATTGGAGAAGGATATGGCAACCCCCTCCAGTGTTCTTGCCTGGAGAATTCCAGGGGCGACAGAGCCTGGTGGGCTGCCGTCTATGGGGTCACACAGAGTCAGACACGACTGAAGCGACTTAGCAGCAGCAGCAGCAGCATTGAAAAAACAACTAATAAATGTATTATTTTTTAAAAGATTAAATAATGAAAATAAAAATGGAAAATTGAAGACTTCTCAGGTATTCTGATGTGCAGCTGGGCTTAAGTGCCACTAACATGGTGCATAGGTTATACACTGCTGAGGACTTATACCTATCCTGATTGAGCCTTAACTAGGGAGTTGCTAACTGTACTTTAAAGTGCATATGAATTATCTAAGGATTTTGTTAAAATGCAGATTCTGATTGAATAGATCTTTAGATGGGGCCCAATAGTCTGCATTCTAATAGTTTCCCCGAATGATGCTGATGTTGCTGGACTACTGGTCATACTTTGATAGCAAGAACAAAGAAAGAGGAAAAGAGGAAAAAGAAGAAGCAGAAGGAGGAGGGACTATGAAGATAGAGGGAAGGGACAGATATGAGACATTGCAGAATGACTGGGCATATGGAGAGTCTTAGGTGATGAACTTTTTGGCCTGAGTGATGTGAGGATGGTAGTGACACTATCTAGAGATAGAGAAATCAAGCTAGAGGAGGAGGAGGTATAGGAAACAATGAAGAAGTGTGAGTAAGACTTCACATTTGAACATATTGAGTCATGATTTTTCTGGGAGAATATTATACAGACTTGCCCATTAGACCATTTGAACTCTGACTCTGCTCAGTAAAGTTCACATAGAGGTAGATTTGGGAGTCATCTGTATAAAGGTAAGAGCTGAGGCCATGTGATAGGCTGAAACTGACCAGGAAGAAAGAATAGTGAGAAGGTGGCTGAAAACAGAAACTCAGAAATGCTAATCTTAAGAGACATTCTAAGAAGAAAATGGAGAAGTAATGGGAGAGAGAGTACCGAAGAATAAATATCTTGAAGGGTCTTCCTACTAAAGAACAACCAGATTCAGCATAAAACATATTTTTTATTGTGTGAGTTAGCAACTGCTGTATAATAAACCATCCAAAACTCAGTAGCTTGAAACCAAACCATGTATTGTTGCTCATGAGTCTATAGGTCAGTGCTCTGTTGATCTGCGCTAGGCTTGGCTGATCTTAGCTGGGCTCACTTATGTATCTGTGGCTGGTGGGTTGGTTGAGGACTGACAGGTCTAAGCTGGTCTGGCTGGATATAGCTAGACAAATGGGTCTCTCCTCCAGAAGGCTAGCTCAGGCTCATTCCCATGGTAACTCCAGGGGTCCAATGGAGTGAGCAGAAGCATGCAAGGCTTAGAACTGACATAATATCACTTCTGCAACATTCTATTGATCAAAGGAAAACACAAGACTATTCTAGATTTGAAGAGTAGAGGAACAGATGCCATCTCTTAAAGGGAAGAGCTGCAAAAGGTGTAAATACAGGGAGGTGTAAACAGCTGTGACCATTTTTGTAGTCAGTTTATCATGCTGGACTTAGAAGTGAAAAAAGTCTTTAAAGAGCAAGCAAGATAAAGTAAAGAAACAAAGCCATGACAATAGCAGTAATAAACCACAGTGAGCTGGCTAGGGAGAGCGGGGCACTTGAGAACACTTCCAAAAATGGAACAGAGGTAGTTCTTTAGAAAATTGAGGTGCTGTTATTGGAGGAAATGAGGAAAGGCTGCTGATCAGGTAGGAAAACAAACAGACATCTGCCTCAGAATCTAAGAGTCCAGTCTTTATCATGAGAAAATTCTAGAAATACTTTAAATTGATATGGAACAGTCAGTCTTTCTGGTCCTTGAAACCAGTATACACATGATACACCCTTCAGGGGTCTGAGCTTGGACTGAAAACGAGCATGCCAATTGTGCCATCTTAATGTATTAATGTGCAATGTGTTTTCACATCCACTAGCTTGTGTTACTCTTACAACTACCTATAAGGGAGGTAAAGCAGTCATTACTATTCTCATTTAATACTACTTCTAAAAGTAATTTTGTCACTATCTTATAAAACTGAGCATTTGCCTACCTTAGGTCCCAGCAGGAGACATGTATACAAGCATTCATGGCAACATTGATGGAAATAATAATGGGTAGAGCTTTCCAGAGTTGACCAGAGTGGAGCACCCACCGCTGGTCCACTGTGTACACCTCTGTGCCATGGCTGGCCTCAACTCCCTGGAGGTGGTGAAATGCAAGATGCAGGCTCTGCAGCAACAAGCAGATGAGGTGGAGGACCGCACGCAGGGCCTGCAGCAGGAGCTGGATGGCAAGCGTGAGCAGCACGAGAAAGACCAAGATGACGTGGCAGCTCTCAATCCACACATCCAGCTTGTCGAGGAGGAGTGGGACAGGGCTCAGGAACAACTGGCTACAGCCCTGCAGAAGCTGGAGGAGGCAGAAAAGGCTGCAGATGAGACTGAGAGAGGGATGAAGGTGATAGAAAACCCAGCCATGAAAAATGAGAAGATGGAGAATCAGGAGATGCACCTTAAAGAGGCCAAGCACATTGCTGAGGACGCTGACCACAAATACAAGGAGGTAGCTCATAAGTTGGTCATCCTGGAGAGCGAGCTGGAGAGGGTGGAGGAGTGTAAGGTGTCTGAACTAAAATGTGGTGACCTGGAAGAACTCAAGAATGTCACTAACAACCTGAAGTTGCTAGAGGCTGCATCTTTAAAGTATTCTGAAAAGGAGGACAAATATGAAGAAGAAATTAAACTTCTGTCTGACAAACTGAAAGAGTCTTGTTCCAACAGAAACTCCAGAGCTCCGTGTCTTTCTCTTCTCTTGTAAGAAGTTTCTTTTGTTATTGCCTCTCCGCCTTGCTGGAAATGTCAAGGAAATTATGAATACATGAAAAATATTTTGTATCAGAGAAGCTTTGAGCACCAGTTAAATCTACTCCTTTCTTTTTCTCAAGTGGCACCAGTTTTTTCAGCTCTATTTTTATCCTTACCTTGCATATATTCTTGAGGTAGGCAGGGTATTTCATATTGAGCATACTCTCTTTTAAGACTGAGGGCATTTGCTTCCTGGGAGAATAGACAAACCCACACTTTCAAAACATAGATTCCGACATCTGGTCATGGATCAGTTTAAAAGGTTGAAGAATTCCACCATTGGTCACACTGTAGGAGGCCAGGGATCATCATATTAAAATCTCGAGTGGATCTTCCCAACCCTACATTAAAATGGGTGGTGATTTTCCACCAGAGTGAAAAAGAGGGGGGCGGTGAGGTTACTGTGGGAAATCATAAACTACCAAGAGGTTAACCTCATCATCCTGGCTCTTTTCCACACTGCACCATTCAGAACATTATCTGAGCAGTCAGTGTGAGAATGCTTAGAAAAGAGTCGTAATAATTACCCAGATGTTTTTTGGATTGATCCTTAATATACTCTTCTATATGTTTCTTTCACTCTAAAGTTGTTCTCTGAGGAGCTGATGTCTTATTCCAGTAATGACACATGCTTATCTGCTTTGATATGAGGCCATTCACTCAGGAGAAATGAATGTTGGAGAATTCAGTTCTATTAGGAAAAGCTGTCTTTTTCAAAAAGACTGCTTAGCCATCAATAATTGAGCAAGACTGTTTTTCTATGAACAAATATTGGACAGAATGGCCCTCTCAGACTACAAAGTAAAAATAAAAGAAGTAATTGACCCAACTTCATTGCCTCTATACTTGAGGAAATGGCAAATTGGAGATTTACTTATTTAGAATTTTAATTCCTTCTTCAGGACCAAGTTAATAAAAAACCAAGAAACTCCTAAATAAACTGGAAATGTAGTATTTTGTAGACAGGGCTGCATGTTTTAGCTTTGTTATATTTCTGCTTTCTCAGTTAACATCTCAGAGCTGAAACATTCCACATTGCCCAGCAGTGTGGGGGCCAACTCAAGGTTACAATTCTGACTAAAAAATCACACTGCTTCTAGCTTATCTGAATCTTCTGCCCTCACTCCTATTTATTAAGCACCACACTATGCAAGAAATACACTAGCAAATTGTGCAACTGAATAAAACCCACACTTTTCATTTAGGTTCTTGCAACTGTATCATATGTAATAGTATCACTTTTTCTACATTTTGGTCAAATAAACTTTTACTCCAAGAAAAAAAAAGAATGGGTAGATAAATTGTGGTATTACTATACAGAAGTGAAAAATTAACTACAGCTTTAGCAGCCATGAAATTAAAAGACGCTTACTCCTTGGAAGAAAAGTTATGACCAACCTGGATAGTATATTCAAAAGCAGAGACATTACTTTGCCGACTAAGGTCCGCCTAGTCAAGGCTATGCTTTTTCCTGTGGTCATGTATGGATGTGAGAGTTGGACTATGAAGAAGGCTGAGCACCAAAGAATTGATGCTTTTGAACTGTGGTGTTGGAGAAGACTCTTGAGAGTCCCTTGGACTGCAAGGAGATCCAACCAGTCCATTCTGAAGGAGATCAGCCCTGGGATTTCTTTGGAAGGAATGATGCTAAAGCTGAAACTCCAGTACTTTGGCCACNTGGAGAAGACTCTTGAGAGTCCCTTGGACTGCAAGGAGATCCAACCAGTCCATTCTGAAGGAGATCAGCCCTGGGATTTCTTTGGAAGGAATGATGCTAAAGCTGAAACTCCAGTACTTTGGCCACCTCATGCGAAGAGTTGACTCACTGGAAAAGACTCTGATGCTGGGAGGGATTGGGGGCAGGAGGAGAAGGGGACGACTGAGGATGAGATGGCTGGATGGCATCACAGACTCGATGGACGTGAGTCTGAGTGAACTCCGGGAGATGGTGATGGACAGGGAGGCCTGGCGTGCTGCAATTCATGGGGTCGCAAAGAGTCGGACACGACTGAGCGACTGAACTGAACTGAACTGAACTGATAGCAGCAATGTGTTTGTATTTTAGAGGAAAAAAAAGTTGGATGAGAAAAGGGAGTTGTAGAACCTATATAAAATAACATTTTTATAAAATTAGAAAACAAGTACAACCTAACACTATATTGTTCAAAAATAATTACATGTGTGATATAACTATTTAAGAAGAAATCAAGGGAATGAAAACTAAAAGTGAAAATACTGGTTACCTCTGGGGAAGGCAGAGAGATGGGATAGTTCTTAGGTTGGGCAGTGGGCTCAGGAAAGTTCAGTTTATTATTTAATTTCATAACATATGTTACATATCCTTTTGCATTTATCAAATAATGTGTGTGCTAAGTCGCTTCAGTCATATCTGATTCTTTGTGACCCTATGAACCGTAGCCCACCAGGCTCCACTATCCATGAGATTTTCCAGGCAAGAATACTGACGTGGTTTGCCATGCCCTCCTCCATGGGATCTTCTCAACCCAGGGATCGAACACACACCTCTTAGTCTCCTGCATTGTCAAGTGAGTTCTTTACCACTGGTACCACCTGGGAAGCCCTTATTAAATAGTACATAATAATATTTTTAAATAGTCAAAAAAGGAAAGCGAAACAGCAGAGAAGTGTCAAGGAAGCCAGAGAGTTTCACGAATGGGTTGTATTTCAATGTCAATTGCTGTGGAAGGCCTCAGCAAGATGCCTGTATGAAAACTGTGGACTTGGTGACAGGGTGCACACCTCACCTTTGGAAGCAGCCACATTCAAATAGGAAGGGCTGATGCCAGATTATAGGCTAGGGAGAAATGTGTTACGAGGAAATCAGGACCTGGAGCTTAGACAAGTCTTTCATCTACTACCAACTCTTTCCCTCACCCCCTGGCCAAACCTGTAACAGCTAACATTTATTGAGGATGCATTATATGCCAGGGATTTTACATACACTATGTTTAGGGGGAGCTAAACTCAATGCTTGCTTTACCCCCAGATTATATCCACTTCAGTGCACATGCAGAGAAGCCCTATGACACTAGAATGGGAATGAGTGCTTTACTATTCCATTACAAATTTTAGGTATAACTCAAGTGGTTAGGCAGTGGCAACCAATCAAAAGGCAATTAATTGGAGCGGGTCCCTGGGCTGGGTGGCATTGGCCTGTGGGGCCCTGGTCTGAGGGCGGCAGTGGCTCGTCTAAGCACCTGGACGTGTTGGTGGAGGACAAGGTGGTGGTCTTCCTCAAGGGGACCCTGGAGCAGCCCCAGTGTGGCTTCAGCAACACGGTGGTGCAGATTCTCCGGCTGCATGGCATCTGCTACTATGCGGACTACAATGTGCTGGATGACCCCCAGCTCCAGTAAGGCATTAAAAATTACTCCAACTGGCCCACCATCCTACAAGTGTACCTCAACGGTGAGTTTGCGGTGGGGGGCGGGGTGCTGTGATATTTTTCCCACAGATGCACCAGAATGAGGACCTGGTGGAAGAACTCAAAAAGCTGGGGATCCACTTCACCCTCTTAGATGAAAACAAAGACCAGGACTCAAAGTGAGGGAGGGTGGTCCAGGTGAGAAGCTGCTGATGTCAGAGTCTCACCGCCAGAGAAGCCTTACCCATTCTGGTTCCTGCTCTACAGATGACTGTTTGCACTGGTTCCTCCAGTTTGTAAGCAGCCAAGTGATTTTAGCAGTGTCTGGTTTTTGGGCAAGGAATATCCTATCGTGAACATAATCGTAACCACTGCACTGTCATAATCAATGTGGTATTACGAGCTTGTTGTAAACAAAATTCTTTCTTGTATTGTCCTTTGCTCTTTGCAAAGGATTCAGGAGTAAACCTAGGAGCTTTTGAATCATTGTTATTATTCACAAGTCCTCCGCAAATATATCTGTCTGCAAAGATAATATAACTCCCCTCCCCAGTTTTTTATAACTTTTTCTGTTAAGAAAAATGATGGGCAAGGAAGAAAATAAGATAACTGTATTTTTTTTTTTTAAATAAACTGCCAACCCAGGGGGGAAAAAAAAGCAATGAATCAAATCTACCCAGAAATGGGTCATTTCTCCCTGTGATGCTATTATTTTGACTCACCAAACTTATTTCTTCCATGTTTCAGGGACACAGTAGATTTGTACTTTCCACCTCCAGGAAATTAGGTGCAACCATGTGGGCCATTTCTTGGGTAATGAAGAGAGAAGTGATGGGTGACATTTTAAGCTGTAAGGATCAGTGTGTGTTTTGGTCACATCCCTTCCTAACTCAGTGATGGGGCTTCTGTTGGTTTGAGTTTTCCAGTGGCTTTGGATGAACAGAGCTCCCCTGCCAATCTATGTTGGACATAATGAACAAGAAGTACACCTTTATTATGTAAGATTTTGGGATTATTATAGCAGCAAAGGGCTTCCCCGATGGCTCAGCGATAAACAATCCACCTGCAATGCAGGAGACGCAGGTTTGATCCTTGGGTCAGGAAGATCTCCTGGAGGAGTAAATGGTAACCCTCTCCAGTATTCTTGCCTGAAAAATCCCATGGACAGAGGAGCCTGGCGGGCTATAGTCCAAAGGGTTGCAAAGAGTCAGACACAACTGAGCAACTGAGCATGCATACACACATAGCAGCAAAATCTAGGCTATCCAACTGATACATTCTCCTTTACTAGAGTTAAAGATTATAAATGTATAAGGACTTAATTATAAAATGAAAAAAGTTAAAAGGTATAAAGTGCCTAGAATTCTCCCTGGCACATAGTAATCCCTCAAAAAGATCACTTTCTGCATCTGCTCCTAATAAATGAGCACAGAATTTTCCTATTTCTTACACACAAATAAAGATTAGTTGAAGATATAAATAGAAGACAATGTTCCAGGCTCACATTATTCTTAATGCTTGTGATTTTAGGAGAGATATCTGCCTTCTTGGTCACGTTCTCCTTCAAGTCCATGCCAATAACACAGTTGGAGCTGCTTGGGTCATATACCCATCCCAGCACTGGGGGAGGTGAAGCCATGTGACTGATGGTCAGTCCACCTCTATCCCAAGATTGGGAGGAGAAGTTCCCCAAAAAGGGAAAAAACTAGGCTTAACTGCTGCCATAGGAGGAAGGAATGCTGAGCAGGGTTCAGTATTATCTACTTAGTCAAAACAAACTTAGATTTAGAACTCTGGTTTTTAATCACTTATTAGTTGTATGTGAACTTATGTAACACTGAACCAGTTTGCCCATGTGTAAAGTGAAGATAGTACTTACTTTGCAGAGTTGTTCAAGGTTTAGAAACAATGTACAAGAGCCTAGTACTGATAGCTTAGAGGTGAGTGATGCTGCTGTATTCGTGGTCTCTGAAGGACAGTTTCAGTCACTCAGAGCTTTGTGTAGATTTTAAGTGAAATTGACAGAAAAAGCTTCTGACATAGACAACAGAAGGGGGCAGGAGAATACCCACCTCACTAGTTTAAGCTGGGCCTTATATACTTCTCAACTAGCTGCTGAGAATAGACAAAAAATACCTCAAGGCTGTGAGAATTTTGTCCTGACCCTTTCCCATAACATACATCCTGGGATGACATTAGCATGAGATTAGCCAGAAGGAACAGGTTAACCCAGAGCTCAAGGCTGTGGAAGTTTTTACCCAGAACTTTTCTCATAACATTCATCCAAAGCTCAAAAAGAGGCATGTCCTTGAACAAGAGATACTGCTGCCTACAAAGGCCTACTTGTCCAGGGCAAAAAAATGTGAAAAAGAAAGAATGTGTACCTCCTCCATAAAGAGGCCTTAGGCTTGGACTGCTTATCAACCTGCCTAAATTAACTCTCTCCTCCCCTTTTTCTTTTAGGAGAATATTGTTGCTGAGGAGAAAGGGGTGGAGAAATCTGTCAGTAACTGCTTCCTGCAGGTGAGGGGGGCAGACCCTAATTTGTTGAAGCAACGTATTCTCATTGCCCCTTTATTTAGGGTTTCTGGTCCAAGGATCCCAAGTAATAGCTAGAGGAGGCAGTAGAAATTGTAGGAGCATGAACAATCATTTGTAATTTAAATGTTTTCAGACGGTTAGAAACAAATCTCATTACACAGTTACAGATGTAAGGAAAAAACAGCAAAATCAGAATGATTACAAGTATTACAGTCAAGATAGTTTTTCACCAAGAGTCTTCCCTGGTGGCTCAGATGGTAAAGCGTCTGCCTGCAATATGGGAGACCTGGGTTTGATCCCTGGGTTGGGAAGATCTCCTGGAGAAGGAAATGGCAACCCACTCCAGTACTCTTGCCTGGAGAATCCCACGGATGGAGGAGCCTGGTAGGCTACAGTCCATGGGGTCGCAAAAAGTCGGACACGACTGAGTGACTTCACTCACTTTAGAGCTTGTAAAATCAAGATTATATCTATGACCAGAGTGGAACATCAGGGAAGTCCAGTTTTGAAGAGTGACCAGAATCTCTGCATCACCGTTACTTTGTATGGGAAGCTGTTGTATCCTTCAGAAAGAACAAACTAGACAAGTAGATTAAAAGGCAGAGACCAAAAATCAGTAAAAGAATTATTGTAATCAGCAGTCCAAGCAAGAGTAAGAATCAGGTTACATTTGGTAGTAACTTTGATCCTGGTTTAGATATAGTCAACACTTGAGCTGCCCTATTTATAAGAATGGAGTCATTTGGCATATTCATATACATTTTGAATGTGGGTATAACAAACCCAGTTAGAAGTAGTTGAAAGACTGACAACCTGAACCTTAACAGACAAAATAAATCTTACCATTTCTTTTTAGAAGAATGAATCTGAACCCTTATGTATACAGCTGTTTTAGGGAGACTTATAGTCATAGGTTACCCACTCCAGTATTCTGGCCTAGAGAATTCCATGGGGTGTATAGTCTACGGGGTTGCAAAGAATCGGACATGACTGAGCGACTTTCACTTTCACTATGGTCATAGCTAGGTGTCTAAGTTTGTTCAAGTAGGCTTTAGCCTCTTATTGTGATATTAACATATAAGCCAAAGTAGTTGTTACTATTAACAATTGTAGATAGTGTTTTTCTAGGTATGAGAAAATGCAAGAATTTGGCTCAAAAATTTTTTTACCTGAAAATATCTTACTATTCAAAGGCTTGTTTTGTCCATTTTTTTCTCAGAGCACAGAGCAAGTGTCTAATCTCTGATTTTCACCCTGAACTCCTTTCAGAGGATGTCGAAGGTCAGCAGCTGTAGTGTCCATGATTTAATCTTTGTAGAGGCAGATGGCAAGGGCCAGTCTCCAGTCACAGGGCCCCTTTATGGCCATGAGTTTGACCATGGTTTGGGGGTGTTTCATGACCATCTTGTCCCACAGTGCTGGGAAAGCTCATTACCAGGTCTGTTGAAGATTTCACTGATAGACCACTCAATGTGCTGTTACTGTACTAGGCCCTGTGAGTAGCAAAATCTCCGGACCCACCTGTCTCACTAGTCTCTTGGTCCAGGAGACTATTCCCTCTTGCTTCTTTTCATATACAGAGTCACACCATTATAATTATGGATTTTATATGGAACTGTACACTGTCATTATATCAGTGGTTCCATCACATACTTGATAATGTAAGGGACACTTCTTGAAACAGGCAATATAGAAAACAATATAGTTAGCAGTAATAGTAAAATCACAAGTAAGACCTTAAGTCAAGAACTTAATTAGGTATAGCCCAGTGATATCTCCAGGTCATCTGACTGAGTTTGTTAAATGACTATAGCGTGCTATTAATCTTCTGGTTGTAGATCCTGGAGCATCTGATCTTTATTTAAAGACTGGTTATTGGGATAAACTTTAGAAACAAACTCAGAGTGTCCTTTTAAATAACTTAATTAAACCTCTTAGCAATGTAACATAATCACAAGGAACTAACTCAGAAGTGAGTCAGTATATACAGACCTTAATTAATAAAACTAAAATGTAATACTCAGTGAAACACGATAGATGCCATAGGCCTGACATCAGTTGGGTGGATTTTTCTTTTAGAGCTCCCCAGTATATTTTGAGATTTCTGTATATGTTGGGACACAGTCTTTTTTACCTTGATAAGGCTATTCAGAACCCATGTGTCTCCAACTTCGGAGGGATGAGGCAGAGAGAGAAGAAAAATGTTTTAATTTTACCCATAGGTGTAAATCATTAAATTGTTTTAAACCATCAGTAACTTGAGAAGAAGAGCTTCTTTATATCTGAAAACAAAGATTAGAAGACAGTAATACATCAGACAAAAAGTCATGAAAATTGTAGTCATATTTTGTAGTCTATTCAATCCCATGCAACTGACCCCTTTATTCTGCCATTCCTGCCCGAGGACCAAGGACATCAGTGAAAGCAATAGTCTCTGAGAAGCTCATGAAGCTTTTGCCAATGTCTGTATGATCTGTCCAGCAAAGTGGGTGCCCCAATCACTGGAGACTGCAGAAAACACATTTTAACCACTTTTTCCCATTGTGAGATATTAACCCCACAGCCAGGAAAGGCTTTAGCCTAGCAAATAAAAGTGAGGTTTTTCAGGGAGCCAGGAAAAGCCAATCGGCTGTGTTGGACCTCCCATAGCACTGACTGTTTGGTTTACAGCCATTCTTTATACATTTTAAATTCCCTGATGAGGGGCTAATTTTGTAGAAGCATTATGAGCTTTGTCTATGTGCACCATAGTCCATTATCAAAAGCCACATTTCAAGAAAACTTTGTTCTTTTAATCAGGGAGAGAAAACCAAATTCCAGTTTAGTATCAGCTTACGTTCATTGTGAAACAATAGTTGTTCACTTAGTCAAAGTAACAATAAAAGGCCTCAAAGGCAGTTTAATGTCTTAAGAAACTTGTATCTTGCACAAAACTCTCTTCCACTTGCCACAAATCTTTTCTCATTTGTCACAAACCTTTTTTGTATTTTCTGTATTCATCACTTTATTTGCCCATTCAGAGAACAGCCACCTCTAAGTTCAGATTTACTTTCTTTTTCTTAATAGAATGTAATTTCATTTCTTATATCTTTTTATTGAAAACACACATCTTACTTTCCTTCAGCAACCATGAACTGTACTTTATATCCTCATTTTGTAGATCAGTAAATATAAATCACCCAAAGCTATGTCATTTGCAAGTGTCTTCACAATGTGTATGTTAATTAGGTCAATAAACAAACATCAATACCAGATATTAATTCAATAGTGAATATTTCCCAGTTCACACAAGCCTGAAATTCATTTTAATTTTTTTGAATTTAGAATTGTTTGATTTCTAAGTGCTTACTTCTCTTTACGCCAATTAGGCTTCAGCAATATTGTCCAAGGACGAAGACACACACAGAGACCTCACAGTTTTCCAGTTGAAATATAAAATGTCTCTTTGCCAACCCCCCTTTTTTTTCTTGGCTTGAAGTTCTGCCAACTTGCTCATGGTTGGAGTCCCAGACAGAGTGGGCTGTGTATCTCAAGGGCATGATAAGAGTTAACATCAGGTTTTTCCCCAGGCATGTTTTCTATTTCTCAGGCAGGATCAGAGCTCCAAAAAAAGTATTTTAACAAGTCAGCTTTTTCCTAATTGCATGTGCTAGAAGAACTGGTTTTGCAATTTCAAGAAGATTTCATTTTAACCTATTTTCTCCAGAGTCTATAAAATATCATGGCCATTCAGTGTCAAAAATGTCATCTCTTCTTTTTGTAGTCACAGTTTCATAGCTAAAATTTAAACCAGAGTGTTCAAATTGGCTCTGATGACAGGGGTAAACTGATTGATAAGATGTTGTCCCAGCCAGGATTGTTTCTCTGGGCAATTGAGGTCTTCTTTTAAAGAAAGCCTGTATATAAGGGACATTTTGGGCTCTGGGGATGAAACTTACCCCAGTTTTTCCAAGATACAATTCAAAGGGGTAGTTCTAGGACTGCTAGCTCCCATCTGTAAGAGAAAAAAGCAGCACCCAGTGCCGTGGCTTTTTTCTACCAGAGGTGACCCTCCCTGCTCTAGATAGGGGTGTAGACTGGTCTTCCACCTAAGCTTCCTTCCCTGGCCAGAGTTAACCTGTCCCTTATCAACAATAATCCAAGTCTATGCCCCACTAAAGCTGAAGAAGCTGAAGTTGAACAATTCTATGAAGACCTACAAGAACTTCTAGAACTAATACCAAAAAAAGATGTCCTTTTCATCATAGAGGACTGGAATGCAAAAGGAGGAAGTCAAGAGATCCCTGGAGTAACAGGCAAGTTTGGCCTTGGAGTACAAAATGAAGCAGGGCAAAGGCTAACAGAGTTTTGCCAACAGACCACATTAGTCATAGCAAACACCCTCTTCCAACAACACAAGAGAAGACTATACACATGGACATCACCCGATGGCCAATACTGAAATCAGATAGATTATATTCTCGTAGCCAAAGATGGAGCAGCTCTATACAGTCAGCAAATAGACCAGGAGCTGACTGTGGCTCAGATCATGAACGCCTTATTGCAAAATTCAGACGTAAATTGAAGAAAGTAGGGAAAACCACTTAGACCATTCAGGTATGACCTAAATCAAATCCATTACAATTACACCATGGAGGTGACAAATAGATTCAAGGAATTAGATCTGATAGGGTGCATGAAGAACTATGGATGGAGGTTTGTAACACTGTACAGGAGGCAGTGATCAAAACCATCCCCAAGAAAAAGAAACACAAAAAGGTAAAATGGTTGTCTGAGGAGGCCTTACAAATAGCTGAGAAAAGAAATGAAAGATAAAGGAGAAAAGGAAAGATATATCCATATGAATGCAGAGTTTCAAAGAATAGCAAGGAGAGATAAGCAAGCCTTCCTAAGGGATCAATGCAAAGAAATAGAGGAAGACAATAGAATGGGAATGACTAGAGATCTCTTCAAGAAAATAGAGCTACCAAGGGAAAACTTCATGCAAAGATGGGCACAATAAAGGACAGAAACAGTATGGACCTAATAGAAGCAGAAGATATTAAGAAGAGGTGGCAGGAATACACAGAAGAACTATACAAAACAGATCTTAATGACTTGGATAACCACGCTGGTGTGGTAACTCATCTAGAGCCAGACATCCTGGAGTGCAAAGTCAAGTGGGCCTTAGGAAGCACCACTATGAACAAAGTTAGTGGAGGTGATGGAATTCCAGCTGAGTTATTTCAAATCCTAAAAGATGATGAAAGTGCTGCACTCAACATGCCAGCAAATTTGGAAAACTCAGCAGTGGCCACAGGACTGGAAAAGGTCAGTTTTCCTTGCAATCCCAAAGAAAGGCAATGCCAAAGAATGTTCAAACTACTGCATAATTGCACTTATCTCACACGACAGCAAATATTCAAAATTTTCCAAGCAAGGCTTTGACAATACGTGAACTGAGAAGTTCCAGATGTTCAAGTTGGATTTAGAAAATGCAGAGAGGAACAAGAGATCAAATTGCCAACATTAGTTGGATCATAGAGAAAGCAAGAGAATTCCAGAAGAACATCTACTTCTGCTTCATTGAGTATGCTAAAGCCTTTGACTGTGTGGATCACAACAAACTGTTGAACATTCATTCTTAAAGAGATGGGAATACCAGACCACTTTAGCTGCCTCCTGAGAAATCTGTATGCAGGTTAAGAAGCAACAGTTAGAACTGGACATGGATCAATGGAATGGTTCCAAATTGGGAAAGGAGTACGTCAAGGCTGTATATTGTCACCCTGCTTTTTAACTTAAATGCCGAGTACATCATGCAAAATGCCAAGCTGGATGAAGCACAAGCTGGAATCAAGATTGCTGGGAGAAATATCAATAACCTCAGATATGCAGATGACACCACCCTTATGGCAGAAAGTGAAGAGGAACTAAAGAGCCTCTTGATGAATGTGAAAGAGGAAAGTGAAAAAGCTGGCTTAAAACTTCAACATTCAAAAAACTAAGATAATGGCATCTGGTTCCATCACTTCATGGCANGATTGCTGGGAGAAATATCAATAACCTCAGATATGCAGATGACACCACCCTTATGGCAGAAAGTGAAGAGGAACTAAAGAGCCTCTTGATGAATGTGAAAGAGGAAAGTGAAAAAGCTGGCTTAAAACTTCAACATTCAAAAAACTAAGATAATGGCATCTGGTTCCATCACTTCATGGCAAATAGATGGGGAAACAATGGAAACAGTGATAGATTTTATTTTCTTGGGCTCCAAAATTACTGCAGATGGTGACTGCAGCCATGAAATTAAGACACTTGTTCCTTGGAAAAAAAGTTGATAAACCTAGACAGCATATTAAAAAGCAGAGACATTACTTTGCTGACAAAGGTCTGTCTAGTCAAACCTATGGTTTTTCCAATAATCATGTATGCATGTGAGAATTGGACCATAAAGAAAGCTGGGCACTGAAGAATTAATGTTTTTGAACTATGCTGTTGGAGAAGACTCTTCAGAGGCCCTTGGACAGCAAGGAGATCAAACCAGTCAATCCTAATGGAGATCAGTTCTGAATATTCATTGGCAGGATTAATGCTGAAGCTGAAGCTCCAATACTTTGGCTACCTGATGGGAAGAACTGATTCTTTGGAAAAGACCCTGATGCTGTGAAAGATTGAAGGCAGGAGGAAAAGGGGACAACAGAGGATGAGATGGTTGGATGGCATCACTGACTTGATGGACATGAGTTTGAGCAAGCTCCAGGAGTTGGTGATAGACAGGGAAGCCTGGTGTGCAGGTCCATGGGGTCGCAAAGAGTCGGACAATACTGAGCAACTGAACTAATCTGAACTTACCGATGCAGGTGTCTCATTACCATCCCTCCCCATTCTACCACCGAGGTGGAGTGGAGATGCAGCAGGGGTAGTCCTGATGGCATCCCAGATTGATGTCCAGTTCCTCACCATTAAAACCTTTGCATGATTTCTGCTCCTCCTCTGATGCCACCCGGGGTGATATATGATAAGAAAAAAATAGGTGGTGAAGGGCCAGCCAGCAAGGAAAAAGTGATTTTTGTTGAGCTATTAGGGCCAATCCTTCCAGTTCATTTCCACAGATTACACTGAAAGACTATCTAAGGGGTTGAGACAAAAGCCACTGGAGAACCTCCTCTGGTCCGCTAAGAGCCAGCCTTACCAAATGAAGCTCATTGTACTTCCAATCTGACCAGATCCTGGAATTCCCAATATGTGTCCTCAGAAATCTCACATTTGCCAGCAGTGCCTCCATCCATATAGACCAGATGCACAGCTGTAACAAGGATTCATTTTCAGGTTGTTGGTCCAAGGCAGGCAGCTAAGGGAACAACCTCTAGCTTGAGAAATGTTCCTGGAGTCAGAGCTCCACCCAGCTCCCAACTGTGCTCCTGTCTGCAGTGCATGAAAAGACAATCCAGGTGTAACTTTTGGCTTCTAGCAAGACTAGGTGCTTTGTGACTGTCAATCCAAATTTGAGGTCTAAGTAATAGCACACAGTAACAGAATGGATGGCAAGTCCCTTGAAAGTCTATGATTTGACAGATTAGGTTAGTAGTTTCAATTCTCCAGGCAGTTAAAAAATGGTCAAAAAGACCAGGAAAACGTGACCAAGGAAGGAAAGTTTGGTCCACATACTTCATCCATTTCTGGCCACTCCCCTCACAGGGTCGTTGGCTGCCTCTTGGTATCACCAGGTCAGTATAAATCCCTGACAGGCTCCCCTTTTGGGACTGCCGTCAGTCATTATGAGGTGCCACGGTAACACAAACTGGGCTCTAATCTCGCTTTGCACTTGTTTTGTGCATTTCTGGCTTTCAGTCAATCACTTGCACAGGCACACTGTAGAGTTAACAAAGCAGAAAACATGTTTACTAGGACAACAAAAGAACTAGAGCTTCAAGTGTCCTTACCTTGTCTTGAAGATCCTGGATGAGCACCCAAGATGATAGCTTAGTGGTAAACAGTGAACACTGTCGCTGGATTCGTGGTCCCAAGAGATTTAACTCTGGGACCAAAGACAGTCTCAGTCACTCAGAGCTTTGTGTAGATTTTATTTAAAGTGAAAGTGACAGAAAAAGCTTCTGACATAGATATTAGAAGGGGGAAGAAGAGTACCCACCTTACTAATTTAAGTAGGGCCTTATATACATCTNAGACAGTCTCAGTCACTCAGAGCTTTGTGTAGATTTTATTTAAAGTGAAAGTGACAGAAAAAGCTTCTGACATAGATATTAGAAGGGGGAAGAAGAGTACCCACCTTACTAATTTAAGTAGGGCCTTATATACATCTGAGAATAGATAAAAAATACCTCAAGGCTGTGAGAACTTTGCTGATCCTTTCCTGTAACATACATCCTGGGATGACATCAGCACGAGATTATCAGAAGGAACAGGTTAACCCAGAGCTCAAGGCTGTGGAAGTTTTTACCCAGACTTTCCCCCATAACATACATCCAAAGCTCAAAAAGAGGCATGTCCTTGAACAAGAGATACTGCTGCCTACAAAGCCTACTTGTCCAGGGCAAAAGAATGGAAAAATGAATGCTTACCTCCTCCATAAAGGAGCCTTAGGCTTGGACTCCTTATCAACCTGCCAAAGTTAACTCTCAGTACTGTGCTAAGTTACTTTAGTAGTGTCTGACTCTGCAACCCCATGGACTATAGCCCGCCAGGATTCTCTGGCCATAGGATTCACCAGGCAATAATACTGGAGTGGGTTGCCATGCCCTCCTCGAGGGTATCTTCCCAACCCAAGGATTGAACCCGCGTCTCTTATGTCTCCTACGTTGGCAGGCATGTTCTTTACCACTAGCATCACCTGAGAAACCTAGTACTATGCTTGGTACCTAATAGGTCCTCAGTTAACAGTAACTTTTAAAGGCTAAATGTAAAGATTTCCCACTATAAAATTCTTTTTTCTAGTTGAAACACTCACTTTATTGTTGACTGAATTTTATCATGCTTGAAGTGAAGTGAAGTTGCTCAGTCATGTCTGACTCTTTGAGATCCCATGGACTATAGCCTACCAGGCTTCTCTGTCCATGGAATTTTCCAGGCAAGAGTACTGGAGTGGGTTGCCATTTCCTTCTCTAGGGGATCTTCCTGACCCAGGGATCGAACCCAGGTCTCCTGTAGGGCAGGCAGATGCTTTACTGTCTGAGCCACCAGGGAAGCCCTTATCATGCTTAAGGTGCTGAAATACTAAGGCACTAGTCAGGAAACTTGTTAGCATGTGTCAGACCCTACTGACTAATTCACAACAAAGATTTTATGTTATCTTTTGCCACTTTGTCCAAGACACTAATGATAGCTTTAGGCATGTGAGTACAGCAGAAGATCCAACTCCTCAGTCTGTTGTATTCATATATTTAAAAAAAAGTTTGGAAAGCTAATACAAGCATTTCATTAAGCCTTAAAACAACTGAAACCAAATCCATGTCAAGGTTCCTGCTTGACAAATGTTCCTCAAAAGAATTTCTCTCTCAACATATACAAAATTGAAGAAGGCATAGTTAAGGGACAGAGTATCACCTACATTATATGTCAACTTTTCAACATGAGAGAGAAAAGGCAAAGTTTCTTCATTTAGAAACTGGGTCTCCTCTTCACATACTCTGCCAAAACAGGATTGTGGGACTGGTTTTTAGGAGAGGTATTTTGAATGTCCAGTTTCTGCAGTTAATCCCTCATTTGCTCATCCTATGACAGCAAGAAACTTTCTGATTTTAAAGTCTTTTCAACTGACTAGAACTTTCTTATTGGATCCTGCCTGTTTTCCTCATAAGCACCACAAAAACAAAAGGAAAGCCTAGGAATATGAAACTAGTGAAAAAGGAAAGGCACATGTATCACTATATGAATAAGTACTATTCCATCCATGGTGGATGTAACAATCTATTTCTTAAAATTGCACTGTGCCTTCCCAATGATGTCAAACCCTAAAAGTATTGCAGATAGTAGGTTTTTTTGGGAAAAGGATGAGCTCTGTATTAGTCTGCAGTGACTCAGTTTAGATATGAAAATAGGTTCTAAAAAGTGACCTCTTTGGTCCATCTGGTTAGACTAGTTGATGTCTATGTGAACATTTATTCATCTTTATTAGCAAGGTTTAAAAGATGAACAGATTATCAAGGCTCCCACTATCAAATTCTGAGACTGAACACCTAAAGAGCAAAGGCTAGGAAAAGACATTTATAGCCATAATGAACCAACTATAAAAGTTTTACAAATGAGTTTTCATTTAAGGGAAAGTGTTTGCAAACTTCTGTAACCTCTAATGCTTGCCTTTAGGCTCAGCTATTTCCTTCTACAACCTGTACACCACAGGGCACAGAGCAGTCACAGAGGTCAAGCCTAGTTAGCAACACTTAGCAGAAGCAGTAAAGTAAGAATCTACTTTAGAGTCCTGGCTTCAGATTCTGCTTTAAGCATCAGTCTATTGCTCAAATATGACTCAGAACTCTTTTAAAAATTTTTTAACTCTCTTCTAAATTTTATTTTTATTTTTGGCTGTACTGGGTCTTCACTGCTGTGCAAACTTTTATCTAGCTGTGGTGAGCAGGGGCTACTCTCTAGTTGAGGTGTGCAGGCTTCTCATTGCGGTGGTCTCTCTTGTTGTTGCAGAGTACTGGCTCTAGGGTACATGAGCTTCAGTAGTTGCAGCTCCCAGGCTCTAGAGCACAGGCTCAATAGTTGTGGTGCATGAGCTTATTTGCTCTGTAGCATGTGGGATCTTCCCAGATCAGGGATGGAATCTGTGTCCTGCATTGATAGGTAGATTCTTTACTACTGAACCACCAGGGAAGTCAAGATTCTGGTTTTTTTTTTTTTTTTAAGAGACCCATTTAAAAGCACATTTAAATGACTGGCATTCAGTGATGAACATTCATATTCAATCTTCCTGCATTTTGTCACCAACACATCCTCTGCCTCAAAAATCTACAATCTGTTTTGCACCATACATTTTCAAACGTATTTTAGCTGTCCTTAATTTAGTTATCAAACATTTAAGTTATTATTGATTTTATTAGCATAGTTGCTTTACAACGTTATGTGAGCTTCTACTGCATGTGTGAATCAGCTATACATATACATATATCCCATCCCTTCCAGATTTCCCTCCCACTTAAGTCATCACAGTGCATAAGCAGAGTTCCCTGTGCTATACAGGATGCTCCCAGCAGTTATCTATTTTATATAAAATATCCATGTCCATGGGGTCTACAAAGAGTCAAACATGATTTAGCAACTGAGCAACAACAATCAGTAGTATATCTGTGTCAACCCTAATGTCCCAATTCCTCCCACTCACCCCTTTCTTCCTTGGTATCCATGCAGTCGTTCCCTATGTTTCTATTTCTGCTTTGCAAATAAGTTCATCTATACCTTTCATGAGACCCACATATACATGTTAATATATGATATTTATTTTTCTCTTTCTGACTTACTTCATTCTGGGTAACACTCTCTAGATTCATCCACATCTCTGCAAATGATGCAATTTCATTCCTTTTTATGGCTGAGTAATATTTCATTGTGTATATGTACCATATCTTCTTTTTTTAAAAAAAATATTTTTTATTATTTGGCTGTGGTGGCTCTTCATTGTGGCAACTGTGGTGCCACAACATTCTTGTGGTGCCTGAACTTCCTAGTTGCAGCATGTGGGCTTAGCTGCTCCACGGCATGTGGGATCTTAGCTTCCCCATCGGAGATCGAACCTTTGTCCTCTACATTGCAAGGCAGGCTCTTAACCACAGAAGCACCAAGNCCACAACATTCTTGTGGTGCCTGAACTTCCTAGTTGCAGCATGTGGGCTTAGCTGCTCCACGGCATGTGGGATCTTAGCTTCCCCATCGGAGATCGAACCTTTGTCCTCTACATTGCAAGGCAGGCTCTTAACCACAGAAGCACCAAGGAAGTCACCCAAATCTTTATCCATTCCTCTGTGATGGACATTTAGGTTGCTTCCATGTCCTGGCTATTGTAAATTGGGGTGCATGTGTCCTTTTAAAACATTTCTAAGTGCATGCACAGTGGTAGATGCCAAGACAAAGTTGTTCAAGTTTAGTCTAGTGGCAGAGATACAGTGAAGTGCTACAAGGACTGGCTGTGGTGAGTCTGTATAGGGACCCCAGTAAGGGATCAGGAAAAGAGCCAAAAACATATGAGCTGAATCTGGAGGGAAAAGTTGACACTGCACCAGAGACAAGGAAAGAGAGGGATTCTAGGAAATGATATAAGCAAATGAGAAGAAACGGATATTAACAGTGTAATGTGTAGAATGCGCTTTAGTGTAGCTAGAGTAAGTTGGGGTGACAAGAAATGAGGCTTCCAGATCATGAATGCACCATGGAAGCAGGCACGTAGCATGTCAGGACAAATTCCTCTGGAAGCTGATAAGCATGATGGATTAAAGCAGTGGTTCTTAACTTCTTAAGACTTCTTTAAGCAATGGAAAAAGGTACACACTCTTTCACTGGAAAAAGGTACATACATGTAGACACAAAATTAGCTCACAGTTGCCTGGTTAGGAATAAGGCAGAGGAGCAACTAAAACAATTCAGGTGAGACATAAGGAGGCCTGAACTAAAATAAAGTAAGTGGGGAGATAAAAGGGACAGATGCGAGAAAAAGAAAGATGGTTGAGTGTTACCAACAGATCTTGTCACAAACTGGAGTTCAGAAATGAGGGAAAGGCATGCATCAAGGATAACTCCCAGGTTGGTTTGTGGTATAGACAATTGAGTAGAAGGTAGTGTCACTCATGGAGAGAAGCAGGTTTTGGAAGAGAAGATAGGTTTGGTTTGGGAAATGTGAAGTCAAAGGTGCCTTTAGAACATCCAAATAAAGAAGTTCAGCAGGAAGCTAAATATGACCCAGAGGGATGGTACAGGGAGGGAAGTGGGAGGGGGGTTCAGGATGGGGAACACGTGTACACCCGTGGTGGATTCATGTTGATGTATGGCAAAACAAATACAATATTGTAAAGTAATTAACCTCCAATTAAAATAAATTTATATTAAAAAAATATGCCCTTCTTTTTAATGATTCTTGTACTAGCTCTCTTGCTCTAATGTTCAACTACAAACAGGCTTCTAAGTCTCTGTTTAACACTTCTAAATTGAGACAAGTATATCCTCCATTTACAGAAAAAAAATCCAGAAATAGGAAAAGAAATTAAATTTCACACACCCAAAATTATTTCACATTTTTTAACTGAAAGAATAGACTTTTATTAAGCACTGTAAGTTTCTTTCCATCAGCATTAACAGAACACCAGACCAATTTCCATCACAGAACAACTCCTGAGACATTTTCATTCCTTTCTGAAACACTTTCCTTAACTCCTGCAGTTTCCCCTAAGAAGCATCCATTCAAACTTACATTAATAAACTATGGAGCTTTTGTGGTGAGGTGGGCCAAAAAGGCAGGGAATTTGGAAGAGAAATACATATTATCCATCCACTAAACACACTGTCAAGAGCACAGGAGAAGAGATATTAACACAGGAAAAAACAATGAAAGATTTTACATTGGTCAATAACATCATTTATCAGGGAGCATTAAAAATCAATGAATCCTTGTAGTTAAAGTTTCTTTACCTAGCATGTTATTCTAGAAATAGAATAGAATAAAATAAAAGGTGGATGAGGAAGTGTCTTCTGGGAAGTAACTAAAATGAATTCATCAGCTTTGGCAGGGTTATGAATGATTAATAAAAACTGAAATATATAATTTGTTTCATTTACATGAAAATCCACTAGTCATCAGTTACTACCAACACGGACAAAGAGAGCATCTATAAAAAAGTACAAGGGCAATGTCAAAAGCTGCAGTGGGCACCCTAGCACAGGGGGTATTTTATTTTGCTTTTACCTTGGAAAAAATGTTTTGTAAAAAAAATATGAAGTTCTTTTCTTAGAACAGCAAAATAACCTCTGACAATCCTGAAGATAATTAGCAGTAATAGGGGAATAGGTACACTGAGCTCTACCTGCACCAGCAGACTATAGCAATAAGCTAAGGGAAAAGAAAATGGAAAGTCAAATAAAAGAAGGTGCCAAAGTCACAAGAGGGAGAAAAATATAGGGCGACACACAATGGAATAGTGAGAACTTACCCTCCGAAACCCCAAGCATATTTGGGAAATATGCATTAGGAACTGAACAAGTAAAATGATTAAACCTTAGTAGAATTAACTAACTACTTAAACTGTGGTCTACTTGTACTGTCATTTCAATGTGGGGTGGGGAGTCTTAAAGGCTGAAAGGGTAGCACTGACATGCTTACAGAAGCCTTCTAAGGTTCCAGTAGACTGGGTCTCTATAGCCAAGCAGTTACTTCCACATTCTTTTTACCCTACATAAACGTTCTTACCCCAAGCCCCTTCTTAACCACCCTCTCTGCCTTACATGACTGTTTTTCTCAGTGATCAAAACAAGTTAATGTGACTCGGCCAATGATGCCAGGAAATCAAGATGCAGACAAAAATCAAATGTCACTAGCCAAAGCAAGTGCCATTTCTTGGGTTTTAAAGTCTACCCAAAGTTCTACTGGCTTAGAATGAAAATGGTACAAGTGAGCAGAAGTTTTATTAGGCCTGGTCCAGACTAGACTGGCCACTGAATAAGGGTGGGAGTTGTAGGCTGACCCCAAGATACATGGGCAGAAATCAAGAACTGCAAGTCTTTGAGGATCTGTGGCTGTATATATTCTGGGTGCTTTTGCTATTGGCCCTACAAAGTAAAGGGGTCATACCTGGGGTTTCCTAAATGATGTATGACTTTGTTCAAGAAAGTCAAAAAGTGAACCTCAAATGAAGGATGACAGTCTCTTCAAGTGGTACTCACAACAAAGAGCAGACTCAGTTCCCTAATTTGAAAGAAATTAGAAAAAGTTGATCTTGAAACTAGAAAAAGTTAATCTTCCAGTGATAAACCTTAGTCTTCCTGACTTCTAAATTATATGTCTTGCCAGATAAAATATAGGACTAGGGCCCTTTATGGTTCTTTCTTGTAACCTTACAAACCCAAAATTCTGAATCTAAAAAATCAAAGTTGGAAGTGAGTCACTTGTTTCATCCTGGGCCAGGCTAGGAGAAAGTGGAGGTGTGTGGAAGGGAGAAAAGCAAGCCTTTTGGCAAAATGGAATCATCCCTGTCAAACAGCAGTTTTACTTCTCACAGTGAATGCCTACAAAATAATATATCTTCTTAATGCTGTGAGAGTTAATAATACTGTCATTTGATCATATCAAATAGATTCAAGATTCACAGAAACAGCAACTGAAGAAAATACCTTATATAACTCCAAGTACTTCCAAATAGAAAATGGAGCTAGCTAGCTAGTTAACACAGCTCAGTGATTCTGGTTACTTTTAGAGCTCCAAAGGATTCCTCCCTCTGTGTTTCCAGAAAGAAATTTCCAAGTCATGTAAGTTCGCTATTAAATCCTTCTATTGCTGGAAAAAGAAGTCCTAACCATCAAGATGTTGTGAAAGGCTGGGCAGGCTAGGAAAAGAGTAGGGAAAACTAGGGGAGCCAATTCCATAGAGGAAGCTTTTGTACACTTTATTATTGGTTACATTTGCCTGGGTATGCATTCTTGTCATCCTGCTCTGGTTTATGTAAGAAGTGTCTGGGTAGGGGGAGAGGCATTCTAGACCTCCCCACCTCTGCTAACTGTGGGTTCTCTTAAACTGGGCCAGACTAGGATAAAACAGTCTGAGACATCTTCAATCTTTCATGATGATACACTCATTTTAAGTGGGAAGTAAGCAAACAGCTTTCTGGTTGTCTGGGCAGTAAGCAAACAGCTTTCTGGTTGTCTGGAAATATGTCACCCAGGACCTGCTCTGGGTTAAGGCGCATGAGGTTTTTCAAAAAGAGAGAGGACCCTGCTAGAAGTCTAGTCAGTTGTGTTCCTGTAGAAATGGTACTTCTTGGGCAAGAATATTACAAAGCCCAAAAGGAGGTGTATGAGGCTAGAAGCCTCAATTCCTGAATGAAGACACATGCTAATCTGTTGCAAGCCATGTTCCCATCCCTTATACTTAGGCTGCTGAGGAGGGAAACTGGAAGTGCAAGGTTGTCTCAAGAGTATCTCTGGCAAAGAGTAACAGACCCTTTGTCCTGGGCAGATTCTGATCTTACTTGGGGGCCAGGAACCTTTCATAGAACACCCCTGTTGGCCCAGGCCAGAGTCCTCTGAAGTCGTCCTTGCAAAGCAAATGAAAAGATCCAGTAGTCAAAATGTCAATGAATAAATGAAACAATCTAGGCACGTAAAATCAAATTGTCAATTTCCTCACACTTCCCTACCCACTCTCCTTCAGGGATTTATGGCAATCAATTCTAGCCTAAGGCCAGTTTGATCATAGAGTTTCAGATGAGATTTCCCCAAACTGGCTGCAAGCCCTGGTAATTACCTTCCATCTACTTTCTCTCTCCCAACCAGGCTGCTCCTTCATAAGAAAATGCCCAACTCTTCCCAATCCTACTCCAACCTCCTGTTTTTACCATAGGGGATGTGAGGACTCTGATCAAGATTAAGCTTGTAACAATCCAACTGTTTGTTGTTCTGAACAGGCAATCTCTGGAAAGTACTTTTTGTCTGCTTAGAGAAGCCCATCTTCTTGTAATTGTGATGGGCTACGACTTAGTAAGGATTTTTAAATTGTGGTCTTCTGAAACCCACCACTCCATAGCAGTGGAAGCATTTCTGGGAAATTCAGTAAATCTTCTGGGACATCATCATGTATGTATGTGTGTGCATGTGCATGTATATATATATATATATATACACACACACACACACACAACATATATATATTTATATATACATACACATATTTATATATATATATAAAATATATATAGATAAATAGATCTGTCTCTTTATATAAAGGGTATGTGTATGCATATAGATACACACATTCATATATACATCCACCCAAACATCCGTACACAGACACACACATGCACGCACGCACGCACGCACAGTCTTTTGAGTTCCCTTTAGAACATCATTTAATTACATTGATTCCCACCCTTGCAGGGAGTGGGTGAACTGCACCACATCTTCTATTTTACAAATAATGCTTTAGTTCAGAGGCAGGAAAAATCTGCCCAGTACTTTTTCGACTCACTTGAATCCCCCAGTACAAAGGCCATTGGTAGTTATTTTAAGTGTATAAAATTAAAAAAATAATAAAAAAAATAAAATAACCAATACTACCTCACTTCCCTGAAAACATCTACCTATCTGATTGTCAGGCCAGAGCTAGAGGCGGTAGTACAAATCCCTGGCATAGGTGAGTGGGGAAAAGAGTTAGAAGGATGTGGATACTGATTATACATGAAGGCCCTACCAGTTCATAAAGAAAAAAACAAGTTAGGAAGCCATAAGTAGCTGTATCCACCATCCCATGGGTTTTGTAAATGAACATCATAATAAAGACTCAGAAAACCAAAGCTAGACCTTTTCTGTAGGTCCTTACGTGATGATACCCAATAGTCTGTGCCTTAATAGCCTCCCAGGGGAGGTAAAGAGAATATTGGCACTATATATTCAATTTGAGAATAGGAACTAGTCTTGTTGCCATTCATATTTGATCAGAGCTTCTCTAGAAACAGACTGCTGAGTCTGGAAGCCCAGAAAAAGACAGGGAAGGGGAAAAGATGGATACCAAAGAACACCCCCATCAAAATCCTGAACAAAACTAGGATAAGCATTTCATGTCCTCCTCTAACTTAGGCCTAAAATCAGAGAAGTATAGGTTTTCCCCTCTTCCTGATCTGCTGAAGCCATCTTCTTGCTTGTTACTCCTCTTTCTGTTGTGTCACAGTTCCTAGCTTTTGCTCTTGTAAGCGGCTCTTCTCGCCATTCTTCCCAGGGAAGTACCGGTTACCGTTATTACACACACTGCTGTCTCTGGATAAGGCACACTGTGGTGGAGCTGGAAGATGATCATTCTTCTCTTCCTTGATCAATGTGCCACTGTTTCCATCTACCTGTGAGCGAGACCGACCTTGTTGAGGCTCCAGGGATTTAGAAACTCCATCTGAAGAGCTCTGTCAAAAACAGAGATAGTCAGTAGGAATGGTAATCCCCAAACTGGCTGATCCTTCCCAAGCATGTTTATAAGCTAGCCTGTGGAAACTGCTTCAGTTCTTAAAAAACACAGAAAAGCCCAAAGCTTGTTAGCACCTAGTACACTCTGACACTGTCTGGAGAACTTAGGGTGACAACAAAAGGATCTAACGCGAATCTAACGGCAATGACAACAACACAATAATGGCTCAGCTACTATTTACCAAATTTTACAGTATATTTTTTCAAATGCCAAAAGGCATCTTAAATGGTAGATATTATGATATCCCATTTACAGATGAGGAAGCTGAGGCTCAAAAAGATTAAAGTAACTTGCTTAAGGGGATACAAGTAGAAAGTAGTGGGGCCAGGATTCCACTCCAGGTCAGTCAGCCTCTAAAGTTTATTCTCTTTAACTCCCATGCAGCCATCCAATACTGACAGCTGGGTTTGTAAATGAAAGGAAAAGAAAACAAACAATAAGATCTACGTGTAATATTTCACAGAATCTTTCATAACTAAAAACAATCACTTGGTTTTAATTTCAGCAATGGTAACTGCTCCTGAAATGCTAATGCCATGAACTGCATGACCCTGAAGTGCAGTACTGGCTCCCAATGAGTATTATTAGGAATAATAAGAGTTTCTGATTATTAAGTGGTTGGACATGCCAGGTATTCTGATGTTGGTTTCACAGATAAGAAAGACAAATGAGGCTCAAAAAAGTAAAATGACTTGCTCTAGGTCATTGGCATGCCCAGATTTGCATCCAAGTCTGTTTGATTCCAAAGACATTGTTCTTTCCACTGACACAATACATAATGGAAATCTACTGCCCATTGAATTATTATTATTATTTTTTATTTATTTTTTTAGAGCTTCCATTTCCATTGAATTATATTATTATTGGTCATTATAGATAATAACTACCAATATTTATTGAGCACTTCCCATGTACCAGGTTCTCTGTTAAATACTTCACTATATTATCTCATTTAACACTCAGAATAATTCTGAGGTAGATACCAATTCTTCCATTTTTATAGATGATGGAACTAGGGTATAGAGAGGGTAAGTAACTTGCCCAAAGTTACAAAACTGGTAAGTGGCACTGCCAGATTCAATGCTAGATCATTTGTCTCCAATACCTATACAACATAGAGGTTACTGTGAAGTTCTTCTCAAGAACCTGGAAATAAGATGAAACTAGTAATGGAAGGAATTAGCCATGTGAGTCAACAAAGAAATAAAAATGTAATAAACGAGGGACTGAAGAATTTGAGAATACACAAAACTCCACTGACCTAGAAATAATTTCATGAAGATAGGACTGTAATGGAATATTTAATAAACTGGAACAATTAATTATCTTAGATGGGAAGATGCCTTAGCTACAAACAAAGTCAATGTAAGGATTTCCTTGGCCAGGCTACCTCTAGAGTAAGTAACAGTACCCCCAGAAATCTTAGCTAAGAGGAATTTAAGATCATCTATCATCCCCTTTTTCCCTCTAGTTTCCCCATCTAGAAGAGAATAATAGTATATGACAGAGGATGAGATGGTTGGATGGTATCATGGTATCACCGACTCGATGGACATGAGTTTGAGCAAGCTCCAAGAGTTGGTAATGCACAGGGAAGCCTGGCGTGCTGCAGTCCATGGGGTCGCAGAGTCTGACATGACTGAGTGACTGAACTGAATAGTATATATTAACTAGATATCAAATAGTATCCATAAACCAGAGAGAATAATATTATCTATTTCACAGGTTCATATAAGGATTCAATGACACACACCATGTAAAGCATGGTGGCGTCTGGCATGCTGTAAGAACTCAATAATTGCTAGCGAATATTACTGTTCTGATTCCATACCCTCAGGCAAACTTCTGATACCATAGCCTCCTTGGCAGCTTGCTCTTAGAGAAAGAAAGCTCTGATTAGACATGGTTAAGAGCATGTATACAAGACTCAGGCAGGCCTAGATATGAATCTTGTCTAACAATTACAGTTGTTATACTGTATCAGAATTAGCACAGTACAGGGCTTTGGAATCAGTCAGCTCAAGCTAGAATGCCAACTCTAATACTAACTTGATGGTCAAGATGCTTCATTCTCCTGAGCCTTAGTTTTCTCCTGTTTAAAATGGGAATAATAAGTACATGTATTTATAAGAGTGACTAGGAAAAAGTATACAGTATATTGTGATAATTATTTCTTTACACTGTAAATTAGTACGTTACCTTTCACCTTCTCCCTTCTCGTCCCCTCCCCAACTTCTTTAGCCATATCCACAAAGCTATTTCTGTGATGTTGGTTAATGTGAGCGAACCACTGAAAGATGGATCCACTATGATTGTACCAAAGATATCAAGTTTTTTAGGCTGTATGCCTATTGATCAGTCCCTGAATCATAGTGAATTCATCAAGACTGTAGTACCTTGTGTATGTGTATGTGTGCTCAGTCATGCTCGACTCTTTGTGACCCTATGGACTGTAGTCCACCAGGCTCCTCTGTCCATGGGATTTTCCAGGCAAGAATACTGGATTGGGTTGCCATTCCCTTTTCCAACCTTATGAGAGGGCTATCTTATAGGGTACCTTATGGGAGACTACCCGAGTGATCCATTTTCCTGCACAGTGCAATCCCTTTTCCCTTACTGAGCAGTTTCTGGAAAAAGCTGAGAAGCTTTGGAAAAAACCCAAAGTCACTTCTTTCTGGCTTTGGAGTACTTTACAAAATACATGTAGGGGACTTATCACTGTAGTTTCATGCTGGACTCAAAATAACATTAAAGCAAATTTGTTTCCTTGCGAAAACATTAGAAAATGGGAGTAACATGGATGCAATGAAGGCTGGCTATATACATGAGAGAAGAGCTGGAATTGAGGACTGATGATAAAATGGCCTTGCAGAATGGTCTCATCAACGACCTTTTTGAGGATTAGAAACCACATGTAAAATGTCTAGTAGAGGGCTTTAGAGAACGCAGGCACTTAAGAAATGATAGTTACTATGCTACGAGGAGCCCAGCATTCTGAAGCCAGTATAAGATTTTGGATCTCTACAGGGGAATGGGGGACCAGTGAATTTGAAGACCAGTGAGTTTCAGACCATTCTGAACCAGCAAGAATAAGCAGAAGGGCAGTGCCTCCTCCTCTCCCATCATCAGCAAAGGCAAAAGTCCAATTTTCTAAGCATCTCTGGTAGCACCACAGAAACTGAGGTGTGCTGTTGAAATCCCACTGTTAATTTCACTTTGGCCTCTTTATGGTTCATGTAGTAATGCTTTGCTAAGTGCAGGTCTTTAGGACACAGTACCAAGTTTCTACTTTGTGGCCTCACTCAGGGAAATGGATAACACTCTGCAGCCCTGTGGGAACAGCCTGGGCAGGTTAACCCTCAAAAGACTGCTAGAGAGTAGGCAGATGAAATTAAATGCTGGGAGAAGCTACAAAAGCTCCCAGGTTTCCATGCCTGATCTGATCTCTTGCAAACAAAAACAAAAACAAGAAGAGGTAGATCATCTCAAAAAGGTACTTACTTGTTTATTTCCTTTTTTGTGTCCTTTGGCTCCTCTACCAGTCTGTTCTTTTCCATGCCTTGAGAAAGTTGCGGGGGGAGTGGAGAAAGTGATCATGAGGAACACATAAAGCCCATACCTCCATTTTCACTTAATTAACTACTCACCTCCACTAGCAAGTTTGACCCTCTTAGGTTAGGTGCCTCTCTTTTGCGTTACCAGTGCAAACCTCTATCTGTCACTTCTATGTTATACTGAATTGTTCCGTGTCTCAAGTCCTCCTCTAGGGCAAAAACTATTTCAAGGCAGGGCATTTATTATATATTTACTGAACTCAACTGAAAACTGGCTTTAAAAATGCAAAGTTAGTTCATGCCTCTTACCTTAATGAAAGGGTTCAATAGCTGAGCATTTTCCCAAGAGCACCTTGATTGATACTAGCTTATACCAACCTATTCAAATACATACCCCTTTCCTGGCCCACCGACAGAAACCACTTGCATGCCAAAGGAGCCTCGCCCCCTGGAGGATCTGCTGCCAGCCCACTGGCCCACAACCATCCCAGCAATCTCCAGTTTTCCTCCTTGGGGTGGGATTGGATGGAGTCCTAGAAAGAGAGTAACAATGGCAGCAGTGCATGGCAAGTGCAAGGTAGGATAAGAGGTGGAATAAAAGATCCACAGCCCACCTACTCTATGTATTTTTCCATTAGACTGATAACAACAAAGGGTCACGGTGGAAGCAAATTTCAGAAGAATGGGTTGAAAATCTACATACATCCACTTTAGCAAGTGGGGTGGGCCTGATTCATTTTTCAACTACAGAGCCTATACACAGTAGGCATTCAATATTTGTGGAGAGAGAATGAGGCCTTAATATCTAGCTATTAGAAAATTATAGGCCCAAACTACCTTTTTAAAGCAGGAAATGAATTTATTTCATGTACACATGTATTCATGCATTTCTGGGAGAAATAGCAATAACCTCAGATATGCAGATGACACCACCCTTATGGCAGAAAGTGAAGAGGAACTAAAGAGCCTCTTGATGAAAGTGAAAGAGGAGAGTGAAAAAGCTGGCGTAAAGCTCAACATACAGAAAACTAAGACCATGGCATTTGGTCCCATCACTTCACAGCAAATAGATGGAGAAACAGTGGAAACTGTGGCATACTTTATTTTTTTGGGCTCCAAAATCACTGCAGATGGTGACTGCAGCCATGAAATTAAAAGATGCTTACTCCTTGGGAGAAAAGTTATGACCAACCTAGACAGGATATTAAAAAGCAGAGACATTGCTTTGCCAACAAAGGTCCGTCTAGTCTAAGCTATGGTTTTTCCAGTAGTCATGTATGGATGTGAGAGCTGGACTATAAAGAAAGCTGAGTGCCGAAGAACTGCTGTTTTTGAACTGTGGTGTTGGAGAAGACTCTTAA
>SJYX01017333.1:342951-374843 GCA_006410675.1 Oreotragus oreotragus | reverse complement strand
TCCATAGGTGTGTGGATTTATCTCTGGGCTTTCTATTTTGTTCCATTGATCTATATTTCTGTCTTTGTGCCAGTACCATATTGTCTTGATGACTGTGGCTTTGTAGTAGAGCTTGAAGTCAGGCAGGCTGATTCCTCCAGTTCCACTCTTCTTTCTCAAGATTGCTTTGGCTCTTCGAGGTTTTTTTGTATTTCCATACAAATTGTGAAATTACTTGTTCTAATTCTGTGAAAAATATCATTGGTAGCTTGATAGGGATTGCACTGAATCTATAGATTACTTTGGGTAGTATACTCATTTTCACTATATTGATTCTTCTGATCCATGAACATGGTGTATTTCTCCATCTATTAGTGTCCTCTTTGATTTCTTTCACCAGTGTTTTATAGTTTTCTATATATAGGTCTTTTGTTTCTTTAGGTAGATATATTCCTAAGTATTTTATTCTTTTCATTGAAATAGTGAATGGAATTGTTTCCTTAATTTCTCTATTTTCTCATTATTAGTGTATAGGAATGCAAGGGATTTCTGTGTGTTGATTTTATATCCTGCAACTTTGCTACATTCATTCATTAGCTCTAGTAATTTTCTGGTGGAATCTTCAGGGTTTTCTATGTAGAGGATCATGTCATTTGCAAACAGTGAGAGTTTTACTTCTTCTTTTCCAATTTCGATTCCTTTTATTTCTTGTTCTGCTCTGATTGCTGTGGCCAAAACTTCCAAAACTATGGCAACATGATTTTGTAATATGTACACAGACACTAGGTCTTTGGGACCATCCTTGACCAAGTTAGTTTAAGGTCAGACACATTCTCCCACTTCTGCTACCTCCTTCCCCAATCTCTCTGCTCCTTTGCCCTTTTCTGCCATTCACTTTCACAGCAGATCACAGTTCATCTTAGTAGCTACCCAACATGTTGGTACCTGGCCATCACAGAGCTCAACTAGGGATACTCTCTCCCGGCCTGCTTTAATTAGCTTGCTCTGGAACAGCTTTCCATCGAAGTAAATCCAGGGGCAGCAGTGTTCCCAAGGAACTGGCTGGCCACAGGCATCATTGGCAAACAGGGCTGTATCAACTCCGCTCATGAAGAGGGCAGCAAGCTGGATCCCTCGAGCATCCAGTTTCTCAATCTGAAACCACCACAGAGGAAAAACTACCATTAAGAAATTGCTGTTATTGGTTACATTTGCTTTTATTCCTGTTTTGCTGATTATTCCAGTTAAATGAGAACATGTTACTTTTAAATATGGACATGTGAGTACATAAGCAGCCTCTATCCGTTTCTATCTCTGAGATGGCTTGGAAGATACTCATTATAAAAAAATAATCAACTTTCAAATCTTAAAAAGATACCCTCTTGAGATAACAATTTTTCTGCCTGTCAAATGAGAAAAAAATGAGAACAAAACAAAAGATCAAAAGAAAGTCCAATGCTGATGAGGATATGGTGAAATAAACGGCACACTCAAAACTAATGAGTAATGCACATTAAAATTAAGCTATATGTATCAAGAACCTTGAAACGGTCACATTTGTTGACCCAGAAATTCTACTTTTAGGAATCTATTCTAAGGAAGTTGAGATGTGAATAAGGCTCTAATACATAAAGATGTTAATTACTACATATAGTAAGTGAAAACTGGAAACCAAGTGGCCAAAATAAGAATAATTAAATGATACATCCATATGATAAAATATTTACTAAAAATTTTTAAGACAAAGAAACTATGTTCTATGTCAAGTTTAAAAATACAATATATAATTACATAAATAATATATCAACCATGTCGAAAATGCATGACAGAAGGCTGGAAGAAACCATCAAAATGTATACAGTGGTTATCTCAAGTTGACATGTTAGATGGCTTTAACAGGAAAAGGGATAGTACTTGCAGGTCCCCTCCTAGGTGTGGTGTGGAGTTGTCAGTACCTGCTCTGCTGCTGCTGCTGCTAAGTCACTTCAGTTGTGTCCGACTCTGTGTGACCCCATAGACGGCAGCCCACCAGGCTCCCCCGTCCCTGGGATTCTCCAGGCAAGAACACTGGAGTGGGTTGCCATTGCCTTCTCCACAGTACCTGCTCTAGTACCAAGCAATATCACATTTACTGAAGAAAGGAACCAACACTGTTTGTTTAAGACTGTTTTCATCTTTTCCTTAGTTGATCTCACGTCAAGATTTTGTTAAGTCTTACTAGACTTGATTTTCTTCTAGTTTATACTAGGGTCTCAAAGGACCATGGCTACTTAAGTCACAAGAGGTGTGTCCTGCATTAATACCTAATTGAGTACTGTATACTTAGAACATTTATTTAATATCCTCATAATACCATGAGTAAGGAAACTGAAACTACAGAGGTTAAGCAACCTCATGAGCTAAGATTCAAGGCAGCCTGGCTTCAGAGCCTACTCTCTAACCTACTATATTCTACTGCCTTCAGTTACAATGTTGGATTTACTTGCTTCCTCTTGCTTGTCTAGACTTCCCTCTAACACTCAGTATTATTTTTAAAAAAGGAGGGTAGCACAGGGAATTATATCCATTATCTTATAATAGTCTACAATGGAATATAATCTTCAAAAATACCAAATCACTATGGTAACACCTGAACCTAATGTAATATTGTAAATCAAGTATTGTATTGTGTGTGTGCTCAGTTGTGTCGGACTCTTTGTGACCTGATGGACTGTAGCCCATGGGCTCCTCTGTCCATGGAATTCTCCAGGCAAGAATAATGGGGTGGGTTGCCATTTCCTCCTCCAGAGGAACTTCCCATCCCAAGGATCAAACCTGTGTCCCCTGCACCTCCTGCACTGCAGGGGAATTCTTTACCACTGAGCCACCAGGGAGAGAGGGTAAATATTTACTCAAAGACAAACGGAACACCAGGATAAGTTCCCTGTAGCATCTTTTGCAAGGGTTGGAAACCTTACTGTGATCTATGGGCCACAACTTAACCAGTCTTACACAATACCATTTTTTCTACCCATTCTCACCCATCAGTATGTAAGCAGTGTTGGGTTTATTAATAGACATAAATATTTGGCTAAAGTAAATCAAACATTTACCTGCAGAACCTATTCTTCTTTCCAGCTGCAGGGAAAAAAAGATCTAAAATAGAGTTATGAGCTTATAAAATAATTTAAATGAGGATAGTCAAATCACCTTGAGTTCTTGAAGTTGATCTGGTTCATAAAGTTGAGTAGAAACTGCCTGTGCCAGGAAGGTGTCTAGCTCATGGCGATGCAGGATTCGGCCGCCAGGCCATTGAACCATGTATCTAGAAGATGAAAGCATCATTATTAAGTGACAAAAGCTCATTTATTAATTTCACAAACACTTAGTAAGCTAAGTGTAACCTACTATATGGGTCAGATGCTAGCTAGGTTCTGAAATAATGTAAAAGAATCTCTGCCTTTGGTTACTTCATCTAGATGGTAGAGGAGACAGGCACCATTCACATATAACTGCTGTTAAGTTTATGGCTTCTTTCTTCCTAGCATCTCAAATCTCAGTTTTTCCATACTACATATAGAATATTCTATCTTGCTTTTTTCATTCAACATTGTAAGAACCTTTCATTCATTAAATACTTGTCAAAAACATGATTTTAAATGATTTCATTTCCTCATGTGTTTTATCAATTTATATAAATATTCCTGTAATATTAGAAACATACTATTCATTTTCTATTATAAAATTACTATAAAGATATTCACATATTTAAATCTCATCTGTATCTCTGATTATTCATTCAAGATAGACTTCTAGAAGTGCTGATCATTTTTATTTTATTAAATTCACCAAACACTGACCTCAAGTATATGCTGGCCCTTCATTCAGAGTTTTAAAATAGACACACGGTTTTAAGGGTGCAATGTATTTAACACTAAACAATATATTCAACAATGAGAATCTGGAGGTGGTATAACTATATACCTTTATACATTTAGTGGCACAAGTATAGGCACAAGCACTGCAACTGGAGGGAAAATCCATTCAGGACTGAACAGAGAGGTCCTTGGTGCTGAGAGAATTTCCCCTTGACTTCAGCCTCGAGACAAACCAAGGAGTCTGCCAGTACACAGAAACCACTGAATTCAGGGCAAACAGGAGTAACAAGATATGTATTAAGGAATTGGCTCTTGCCAATTACGATTATGGGGGGCCAGTCTGAAGCAAGCAGGGCTGGTTGGAAGCAGGAAATGTGACAACTTAAGTCTGTGATCTGTAGATTAGAATAGCAGTTTATTTATTATTTTTTTTGCTTTTTATTTTTATTTTATTTATTTATTTTTGTATTTATTTATTTTTTTACACGAACTCCCAAACATGAACCCCCCTCCCACCTCCCACCCCACATCTTCCCTCCAGATCATCCCCATACACCAGCCCCAAGTATCGTGCATCCTACATTGAACATAGACTGGCAATTCATTTCTTACATGATAGTATAAAAATTTCAATGCTATTCTCCCAAATCATCCCACCCTCTCCCTCTCCCTCTCCNTAGCACCACCTGCCAAAGCAAGAGATGTGGTGTTATGCCCGAAGTCGGAGTCCCCAAGACTGAGAGAAATAAGACATCCATGGCAATGCAAAAGCATAAAGGGGTTTACTGCTAGCTTGAGCTAGAGCTCAGGTCTCATCCAACGCAGTGGAGTCTTGATGAGAGCCCCGAGCTCTGAACACACAGGGTTTTCCTGATTGGCTCAGGCCAGGGCTATGGGGATTTTTCTGATTGGTCGAGCTATACTGCTGGTGGGAGTTCCCAGTGACTCAGCTTTCCCAGAGACCAAACTCAGGCCTAGCTTGCCCCTTGGAGCCTGTTATCGCTCCAATTTGGTCCTAATAGTGGGTTTAAGCCCTGGGTTGGGAAGATCCCCTGGAGGAGGGCATGGCAACCCACTCCAGTACTCTTGTCAGGAAAATCCCATGGATGGTGCAGCTTGGCAGTGTACAGTCCATAGGGTCACAAAAAGTCAGGACACAACTGAAGCGATTTGAACATGTGCCCCCCCCCACACACACACATACACAAAACGAGATATAACTTAGCCATAAAAGGGAATGAAATATTGCCAAGATAGAGACAAATACTATATGATATAATTCATATGTGGAATCTAAAAAGTAATACAATTGAAAGTATATATAAAACAGGAATGGGCTTCCCTGGTGACTCAGACTGTAAAGAATCTGCCTGCAATGTGGGAGACTTCAGTTTGATCCCTGGGTTGGGAAGATTCCCTGAAGAAGAGAATGACTGTCCACTCCAGTATTCTTGCATGGATAATCCCATGGACAAAGGAGCCTGGTGGGCTACAGTCCATGGGATTGCAAAGAGTAGGACACAACGGAGTAACTAACGTCATTTCATTGCATTTCACAAAACAGGAACAGAGTCTCAGACATGGAAAACAAACTTATGATTACCCAAAGTGAAAGGGGAGGGAAGGCTATAGGATTAACAAATATAACTTGCTAGACCTGAAATAGATAAGCAACAATAATTTATGGTCTAGCACAGGAAATTATACCCAATAACATGTAATCACTTATATCAAACATAATCTTAAAAAAGAATCTCTATGTTATACACCAAAGACTAACATACCTTTTAATTAATAAATCAACTATATTTCAAATAATCTTTTTTAAATTGAAAAAACACTTTGCACATCAATGCAAAAATAAGGCAGGTAGTATCAAATATGATTTAAGAATTAAGATCTGATTTCACTGTGTGTACAACTTTATACAAACAAAACAACTAAAAAGCTAAGATTTTTTTATACATCCACTCGTTGATTATTGTCTAATTATGAAAACAATTTACCTTTTACTAATATAATGAGCATTTGCCACACACATAGAAAAAGCTTCATTTAAAGTATCAAAAAGAGAGTGTAAAATGCTACCCAAGTTAATAAAAGCAAACTATACAACTTTTTTTTAAATGAATGAATTTTTTTTCCCCCACATACTATAAAGTTAAAAGATAGAGACACAACAAGTTTTTGAGTTCAGCTAGGTTTCAGCAATAAATGATGCTGTCCTCAGGTCATTTCTGGAGGCTTAGCTCTATCTAAAGAGTGAAAGTGCTTCCCTTAAGACACATATTTATACGTAGTTGAGCTACAGTGTATCAATTGTTTTAACTACTCATCCCATGATGTGGGGTTTAAAGATAAATTTACAGATATGAGTGTTCTAGATGTGTTTCCATCTTTTAGGTTTGATCTTTTAGGCCTAATCTTACATCCTCTACTGATGAGTAGTGCGTGCCCATGCTAAGTAACTTAAGCTGTGTCTGACTCTATGTGATCCCCTGGACCGTAGCACCCCAGGCTCCTGTGTCCATGGGATTTTCCAGGCAAAAATACCCACTGGAGTGGGTTACTGTGCCCTCCTCCAGGGGATCTTCCCAATCCAGAGATCGAATCCACATCTCATGTCTTCTGTGTTGGCAGGTGGGTTCTTAACCACTAGCAACACCTGGATGAGTAGAGGGCCACTATAATGCCATGATTTATTTAGGTAATTCCAAAAAGCAGTAATCACTGAGATTCCTTGAAAATTTTGTATTGAGCACTCTTCCCTGCATGTTACCTATTATTTCTCATTTAATCTTGACAATGGCCCAACAGTAAATACTGCCATTATTGTTTCCATTTTACAGATAAGGAAGTTGAGGCCACATAGAGATTAACATGATCATACCCTTAGTAAGGATACACACCCAGGCAGTCTTGTTCCAGAAGCTATGCTAACATCATGCTACCTCTTTCCCCAAACTTCTCTATTCCTTGCCAGAAGGACTGCATTATTCAGTGTCATTACTTTAAAATTATGGCAAAGAGACATCTGCTGAATGTTAATATTTCAGTAAAAGGATGCATGAGAAGGATGAAATGCTACAGCTGAGACCTGGCATGGGAGAAGTCAAACTAGGCTGCTCAAATGACGCATCAAGGTATCAAAATCAAATGAAAAGAACTGGTAAAGGCAATGTTCTCTATCCTGTACTTACTTCCATGATTGTCCTTAATATTGAAAATCCTTTCAGGCCACAGGCTTTGGTCTCCTTGGGTCCTGTACCACAAATCCTCATTTAGCATGGTGTGTGATTGCAGCTTCATCTCTGTTACCAGCCTGAGTAGGTTGAACTTTCAGCCCTAAGAATAAGAGCTGTATCTGTGAGAAACCTATGTACCTGTCAGTCAATGGAGCTTGCTCCTCACCTGATGCCTCTCCTCCTCTAGTATCACAATTCTTTTTTATTTCATTTGCCTCATTTCCAACCTATATCCCAGCAGTTTCATCCCTGTGGAAATGAAGCATTGCTTTGAACACCTCATTGCTTAAGTGGTCCAGATGTCTTTCAAAGAATCACACAGACTGTCTCTGCTATCTCATGTCTTCCAACAGCTTAGTGATTATCAAGAATCCAATCTTCCTCCACACTAATCACCTCAAAACATGCTCTACCTCACACCTAAAGCTTTGAACATTTCTGCTACTTAGCAAATATTATTGTCTTGTTTCACCTCTGTCCCATTGGGAAAGAGACGATATAGGATATTATTCAGGTTCTCCAAGGATAGCTGAATCTGCATCATGGGGGATATATATTGTCCTATTTTCTGGCTCTTGATATTTTCTCTTTTATTCTCATCTTCCAGGCCTCCCATGCTCCTTTATCTGAGTTCCCAGTTGGGATAGGAAGGAAAGGGGCAGGTTACAACCTTTAAAAGAATGGTGCAAGTGTTAAAAAGAACAGGATATGACAAAAATTGTTTAAAATCTACTAGGTCCAAGATCGGAGAAGGCGATGGAACTCCACTCAAGTACTCTTGCCTGGAAAATCCCATGGACAGAGGAGCCTGGTAGGCTGCAGTCCATGGGGTTGCTAAGAGTCGGACACTGAGCGACTTCCCTCTCACTTTTCACTTTCATGCATTGGAGAAGGAAATGGCAACCTACTCCAATGTTCTTGCCTGGAGAATCCCAGGGATGGGGGGCCTGGTGGGCTGCCATCTATAAGGTCACACAGAGTTGGACACGACTGAAGCAACTTAGCAGCAGCAGCATCAGATCCAAGATGGCAGAAGATTCAAATTCCAGTGTACCTTGAGCCTCATTATACGCTCACTGTCATACACTGGGATGCTAAATGACACAGATTTCCCTAGTGGCTCAGATGGTAAAGAATCTGCCTCCAGTGTAGGAGACTCCTTTGTGTTCAGTTCCTGAATATGAAAGATCCCCTGGTGGAGGAAATGGCAACCCTCTCCAGTATTCTTACCTGGAGAATCCTATGGACAGAGGATCCGGGTGGTCTACAGCCCATGGGTCATTAAGAATCGGACATGGCTGAGCAACTAGCACTTTTCTTTCCACTAAATAACACACCCATGGTGCCATGAGAGTTCCAAGGCCAACCATAAAAGGCCAAAAAGTGGGTGGTATCCCAATTCCTAGAAATCTCCACCCCTTCTCCAAGATAGTTACACTATTCCTTCCACTCCTTAGCCTATGAAATTACCCAGCCTCCCAAATTAACCACCCCATATTTGGGGCCTACCTCTTGTCTTCTGAGATATCCCACATGCTGTCTATGGAGTGTGTATCTCTCTAACTAACACTTTCACTTTACTGTCTCACTCTTGAATTCTTCCCTGCAGAAAACTAAAGACCCTTACTTGGTGGCCTATCCCAGGGACTCACCAGAGTCCTGGGGCATGGTCATCCAATCACACCTTCATTTTCTTGCATCAAAGACTTCAAGTGCCAAGCCCACACAGACTGACAGCATTTACTTCTATCACTAGCTGGAAACATTATGAAAATCTACACTGAAGGAAACTTTTTCAAGCTGAGCTTCTGTCAAGCAATTGGAGGAGCATGTGGTTTTGTGGTAATATTTGTCAGAGTGAGTTGTGGAAGTGGCTAAGAATTGTGAGTGGTAGATGATTAGTTCTGTGCTTACAGGGCTGTGTGAAGGGTGCTCTACCCATTACCCATCAGTTTCTGGTCTCTTCCAAAGCTGATAAAAAATCCCTAATTTTTTGACACAATAATACCACAGGCTATTTTTTAATAAAAAATATTTTCACATGTGGAATAAAAATTACCATTTGATAGGTTTCCAGTGGAAATTATTTGAAGAAAAACTAGTTTGTTTGACTAGGGCAGAACTTTTTTAGTAGAACATCTCAGTGCAATTATTCTTTCTCTTGTAGGTTAATTCAACACATATGGACCAGGTTGTATGCTAGGAGCTTAGGATACCTGTGGGTTTATAGTTTAACTGGGGGAAAAATATATATATACATTTGAGTTCTCAGATGACCAGGTTAAATCACACATGACAAGCAGGAAAAGGATAACACCTGTTTGAGAGAGTCTGGCAAATTGGAGCAACTAAAATAAACTCAATATGGCTAGAGCAAGGTGAGAGAGTGATAAGCCATGACATGATCTCAGAGGGGAGAGAGAGAGCATGCAAAAGGGAGTACGTGAGCATATACTGGGGACATCTTCCTGGTTGATGAGAGATTATTGTAAGATTTTAAGCAGTAGCATGACATGATCAGAATTTTACTTTTAAAGGATTACACTGGTTTCAATAAGGGTATAAGTAGGAGTAACAAGAAAGACGTAGTCGCTTTGACTAGGCTGGTGATGGGATACTGAGAAAGCTGAAATAAAAGAATAGTGAACACTTTCTAACACCATACACAAAAATAAACTCAAAACGGATTAAAGATCTAAATGTAAGACCAGAAACTATAAAACTCCTAGAGGAAAACATAGGCAAAACACTCTCTGACATAAATCACAGCAGGATCCTCTATGGCCCACTTCCCAGAGTAATGGACATAAAAGCAAAAATAAACAAATGGGACCTAATTAAACTTAAAAGCGTTTGCATAATGAAAGAAAATATAAGCAAGGTGAAAAGACAGCCTTCGGAATAGGAGAAAATAATAGCAAAGAAGCAACTGACAAAAAACTAACCTCAGAAACATAAAACCAGTTCCTGCAGGTCAACTACAGAAAAATAAGCGACCCAATCAAAAAAACTGGACCAAAGAACTAAACAGACATTTCTCCAAAGAAGACATACAAATGGCTAACAAACACATGAAAAGATGCTTAACATCACTTATTATCAGAGAAATGTAAATCAAAACCACACTGAGGTACCATCTCATGCCAGTCAGAATGGCTGCTATAAAAAAGTCTAAAAACAATAAATGCTGGAAAGGGTGTGGAGAAAAAGGAACCCCGTTACACTGTTGGTGGGAATGCAAACTAGTACGGCCACTATGGAATACAGTATGGAGATTCCTTAAGAAGCTGGAAATAAACCTACCATATGACCCAGCAATCCTATTGCTGGTCTTACACACCGAGGAAACCAGAATTGAAAGACACACGTGTACCTCAATGTTCATCGTAGCACTGTTTACAATAGCCAGGACATGATCAGCATACAAATGGATAAGAAAGCTGTGGTACATATACACAATGGAACATTACTCAGCTATTAAAATAATGCATTTGAATCAGTACTAATGAGGTGGATGAAACTGGAGCCTATTATACAGAATGAAGTAAGTCAGAAAGAAAAACATCAATACAGTATATTAACACATATATATGGAATTTACAAAGATGATCCTATATGCGAGATAGGATAATTATCCTATATGTGAGACAGCAAAAGAGACACAGATGTAAAGAACAGACTGTTGGACTCTGTGGGAGAAGGCGAGGGTGGGATGATTTGAGATAATAGCATTGAAACATGTATATTAACATATGTGAAATAGATCACCAGTCCAGGTTCGATGCATGAGGCAAGGTGCTCAGGACTGGCGCACTGGGATGACCCTGAGAAAAGGGATAGGAAGGGAGGTTGGAGGGAGGGTCAGGATGGGGAACACAGGTATATCTATGGGTGATTCATGTGAATGTATGGCAAAACCACCACAATATTGTAAAGTAATTAGCTTCCAATTAAAATAAATAAAAAAAGAAAATAAAGTCGCTCACTGTTTCCATTGTTTCCCCATCTATTTTCCATGAAGTGATTGGACCAGATGCCATGATCTTAGTTTTTGAAATGTTGAGTTTTAAGCCATTTTTTAACTCTCCTCACTCATTCTCATCAAGAGGCTCTTTAGTTCCTCTTTGCTTTCTGCCATAAGGGTGGTGTCATTTGCATCTCTGAGTTCATTGGTTTTTCTCCCATAAGTAAGCAGAGACATTACATTGCCAACAAAGGTCCATCTACTCAAAGGTATGTTTTTTCCATGAGTCATGTATGGATGTGAGAGTTCGACTATAAAGAAAGCTGAATGCCAAAGAAACGTTGTTTTTGAATTGTGGTATTGTAAAGACTCATGAGTTGCTTGGACTGCAAGGAGATGAAACTGCTGCTGCTAAGTCACTTCAGTCATGTCTGACTCTGTGCAACCCCGTAGAAAGCAGCCTACCAGGCTCATTCATCCTTGGGATTCTCCAGGCAAGAATGCTGGAGTGGGGCGCCATTTCCTTCTCCAACGCATGAAAGTGAAAAGTGAAAGTGAAGTCGCTCAGTCGTGTCTGACTCTTCGCAACTCCATGGATGGCAACCTACCAGGCTCCTCCATCCATTGGAGTTTCCAGGCAAGAGTACTGGAGTGGGTTGCCATTGCCTTCTCCAAGGAGATGAAATTAGTCAATCCTAAAGGTAATCACTGTTTCCACTGTTTCCCCATCTATTTCCCATGATTTGATGGGACTGGATGCCATGATCTTCATTTTCTGAATGTTGAGCTTTAAGCCAACTTTTTCTCTCTCCTCCTTCACTTTCATCAAGAGGCTTTTTAGCTCCTCCTCACTTTCTGCCATAAGGGTGGTGTTATCTGCATATCTGAGGTTATTGATATTTCTCCCGGAAATCTTGATTCCAGCTTGTGTTTCTTCCAGTCCAGCGTTTCTCATGATGTACTCTGCATATAAGTTAAATAAGCAGGGTGACAATATACAGCCTTGACACACTCCTTTTCCTATTTGGAACCAGTCTGTTGTTCCATGTCCAGTTCTAACTGTTGCTTCAGCTAAAATCAGCCTGCCCCTTCATGAATTAGGTTTCAACCACAGTAATCTTCTTTCAGTTCCTTGACTTCAAAAACTCTTTGCCACTCTTGGTCCTTTTCATATACATTTCCTCTTCCTAGAATGCTTTCTCTATTCCTGTTCATGCAAAGCCTTCCCTCCTGGAAGCTTGTCCTGAATCTCTGATCTAGATTAAATATTCCCATTGCACACTGATTTTTGTGTATGTCAGTTACACTTGAGCATTTCTGTATGGAGAAGGATAGTCTCTCTTCCATCACAGTAGGGACCCTGTCTATCTTGCTCTTTAACTTATTCATATGGGGAAGACCCTGCCTACACAAAGTAGGCACTCAATATGTGTTTTTAAATAGATAAGCAAACTCAGATGGTGAATCTTTATTAAAAGTCTATCCCAATTAATTTGGCTACAATGCTAAAATTAGTGTGACCAAAATATTTGGTATACTTGGGTTATTGCTGGGAAAAGATGTTTGACAATGACTACTGTATACAGGTGATGATCACAGACTTTCAGTTGGTAGCATAGGGTACCTGGTCTAAACTCCTGTGGTTCCTAATCTTCATTTCATAGTTTCATTACTTTCGGAGATTTTTAAAGTACTGGTGCTTAGGTCTCATATCAGAGCAACTGAATCAGAATCTCATAATTTTGAAGGTGGGCACTGGTATTTTTAGATTATCATGATTATTCAATATATATAATGGATTATTACTATGTAACATTTACTGACTATATCTGACAAAAATTACAAATGTATAGATCTAGTGACCAATATATTTCTTTAAACTACTGAACTCACAAAACCAGCAACAGTACCATTACCAACATGGCAATTCACTTGTTCAAACTCTCTCAAACATGTGCTAGGTACCTATTATGCATCATTACTACAGTAGGTAATAGAAATGCAGACATTATTAGGATTGAGGGTACCTAGAAATACTATTTCCTACGCAGATGACACCATCCTTATGGCAGAAAGTGAAAAACTAAAGAACCTCTTGATGAAAGTGAAAGAGGAGAGTGAAAAAGTTTGAGTAAAACTCAACATTCAGAAAACAAAGATCATGGCATCCGGTCCCATCACTTCATGGCAAATAGATGGGGAAACAGTGGAAACAGTGACAGACTTTATTTTGGGGGGGCTCCAAAATCACTGCAGATGGTGACTGCAGCCATGAAAGTAAAAGATGCTTGCTCCTTGGAAGAAAAGTTTTGACCAACCTAGACAGCATATTAACAAGCAGAGACATTATTTTGCCAACAAAGATCCATCTACTCAAAGTTATGGTTTTTCTAGTAGTCATGTATGGATGTGAGAGTTGGACTATAAAGAAAGCGGAGCACTGAAGAATTGATAATTTTGAACTGTGGTTTGGAGAAGACTCTTGAGAGTCCCTTGGACAGCAAGGAGATCCAACCAGTCCATTCTTAAAGAAATCAGTCCTAAATATTCATTGGAAGGACTGATGTTGAAGCTGAAACTCCCATACTTTGGTCACCTGATGCAAAGAACTGACTCATTTGAAAAGACCCTGATGTTGGGAAAGATTGAAGGTGGGAGGAGAAGGGGACGACAGAGGATGAGATGGTTAGATGGCATCACCAACTCAATGGACAGGAGTTTGAGTAAAGCCTGAAAGTTGGCAATGGACAGGGAAGCCTGGCATGCTGCNAATGTAATTCACCACATTAACAAATTGAAAAATAAATGCCATATGATTATCTCAATAGATGCAGAGAAGGCCTTTGATAAAATTCAACATCCATTTATGATAAAAACTCTCCAGAAAGCAGGAATAGAAGGAACATACCTCAACATAATAAAAGCTATATATGACAAACCCACAGCAAACATTATCCTCAATGGTGAAAAATTGAAAGCATTTCCCCTAAAGTCAGGAACAAGACAAAGATGTCCACTTTCACCGCTACTATTCAACATAGTTCTGGAAGTTTTGGCCACAGCAATCAGAGCAGAAAAAGAAATAAAAGGAATCCAAATTGGAAAAGAAGAAGTAAAACTCTCACTGTTTGCAGATGACATGATCCTCTACATAGAAAACCCTAAAGACTCCACCAGAAAATTACTAGAGCTAATCAATGAGTATAGTAAAGTTGCAGGATATAAAATCAACACACAGAAATCCCTTGCATTCTCATATATTCTTTTGCAATGTTTCTATGAACTATACTTTTTAATGTTATACATTAGACATAGTCATAAATAAAAGTGTCTACTAAGATTCACCAGTCTGTGCCTGTGACTGTCTCTCTTCTTCAAACTATAGAGGGGGTTACTAATGAATTACTCAGAACAACTCTTATTTTGTAGGAGAAAAAGTATCTTGACTTCTGCACAGAAGTTGTGTTTACAAGCATTACCTTGAAGATACTGTGAGTTCAGTTTCAGACCACCACAATAAAGTGAATAATTCAGTAAAGTGAGTTATAAGAACTTTTGATTTCCCAGTGAATATAAAAGTTATTTTTACACTGTGGTATAGTCTATTAAGTGTGTAACAACATTATGTCTGAAAAAATTATGTACATTTTAAAAATACTGTATTGCTAAAAATTCTAACCATTATCTGATATTTAAGCAAATCATATACATATTTTTTTTCTTTGCTGGTGGAGGGTCTTGTCTTAATGTTGACGACTGCTGACTAATTAGGATGGTTGTTGTTAAAGTTGATATGGCAATTTAAGACAACAATGAAGTTTGTTGACGTAGATTGACTTTTCTTTTTACAAATTATATCTCTGAAGCATGCAATGTTATTTGATATATTCTACTGTGGGTAAAATGCTATTTTAAAATTGGAGTTAATCCTCTCAATTCTTGCCTCTGCTATAGCAACGGAGTTTATGTAATATTCTAATTCCCTTCTTGTAATTTCAATAGTCTTCACAGAATTATCACTAGGAGTAGATTCCAAATAAACCATTTTCTTTCATCATCCTTAAAAAAGTCTTCATCCATTCAAGTTTATCATGAGATTACAATTCAGCTACGTCTTTAGGCTCCACCTGTAGTTCTCTTGCTATATCCAGCATATCTGCAGTTACTTTCTTCACTGAAGTCTTGAACCCTTCAAAGTCACCCATGAAGACTGGAATCAGCTTCTTCCAAACTCTTGCTATTAATGTTGATGATTTTCGCTTCTCCCATTAATCATAAATATTCAAGGAATCTGGCATGGTGACTCTTTTCCAGAGTTTTTATTTTTTACTTTCCCTACATCCATCAGAAGAATAGCTAGTTAAACCAGCTGTAGCCTTACAAAATGTATCTCATTAGAAATACTTATCAGAGCTCCTAAATGACCAGGTACATTTTAAACAAGCATTAATATTTCAAGAGGAATAATTTTTTTTTCTGAGCAGCAGGTCTTAACAGTGTACTTAAAAATATTTAGTAAGCAACATTGTAAACATGTGTGCTTTCAGGCCCCCCCCTCTTTTTTTCTGTTCCTTTCATAGAACACAGGGTAGAATCATCATAATTCTTAAGGGATCTAGGATTTTTGAAATGCGAAATGAGCATTGGCTTCAACCTAAAGCTCCCAGATGCATTAGCCTATAACAAAGAAATCAGCCTCTCCTTTGAAGCCAGACACTGAATTCTCCTCTCTAGCTATGAAAGTCCTAGATGGCATCTCCTTCCAATATAAGGCTGTTTCATCTACATAGAAAATCTGTTATTTAGTGTGGCCATCTTCATTAGTTATTGTAACTATATCTTCTGGATAATTTGCTGAAGCTTCTACATCAGCACATGTCACTTCACCTTGCACTTTTATGTTATGAAGGCAGCTTCTTTCCTTAAATCTCATAAACCAACCTCTTTAAGCCTCAAATTTTGGCAGTTTCCTCACCTCTTTCAGCCTTCTCAGAAATGAAGAATTAAAATTTTGATCTAGATTAGACTCTGTCTCAAGGGTATGTTGTGTCTGGTTGGATCTTTGTTCCATATTATTAAAACTTTTCTTGTATATAAAAAATAGGCTTTTTCTTTTTTATCATTCATATGTCCACTGGAGTAACACTATTAATTTCCTTCAGGAGTTTTCCTATGCATTCACAACTTGGCTAACTTTGGAGTAAAGAGGCCAAGCTTTCAGCCTACTTTGGCTTTCAACATGCCTTCTTCACTAACCTTAATCATACTTGGTTTTTTATTTAAAGTGAGAGATATAATATAATTCTTTCAAATATTTATAGAAGAGTTAACTCCTATCCTTCTCAAACTCTTCCAAAAGTTGCAAGAGAAGAATTCTTAAGCTCATTCTACAAGGCCACAATCACTTTGATACCCAAAACAAAGATATCACACTAAAAAAAAAAAAATTACAGATCAATATCACTGATGAACAAAGATGCAAAAATCCTCAACGAAATAGTAGCACACAGAATCCCACACCAGATTAAAAGGATCACATACCATGATCAAGTGGGGTTTATCCCACAGATGCAGGGACTCCTCAATATATGAAAATCAATCAATATGATGCATGTTAACAAACTGAAAAATTAAAACCATGCAATCTCTTTGAATTATGATTTTCTCAGAGTATATGCCAAGGGGGGGGTGGGGGTGGAAGGAAGGTCCAAGAGGGAGAGAATACATGTACACATATAGCTGATTCATTTCATTGCACAGTGGAAACAAACATAACATTGTAAAGCAACTATATCTAAATTTATACATATTCACTTCATGGGAAATAGATGGGGAAACAGTGGAAACAGTGTCAGACTTTATTTTTTGGGGCTCCAAAATCACTGCAGATGGTGACTGCGGCCATGAAATTAGAAGACACTTACTCCTTGGAAGAAAAGTTATGACCAACCTTGATAGCATATTCAAAAGCAGAGACATTACTTTGCCGACTAAGGTCCGTCTAGTCAAGGCTATGGTTTTTCCTGTGGTCATGTATGGATGTGAAAGTTGGACTGTGAAGAAGGCTGAGTGCTGAAGAATTGATGCTTTTGAACTGTGGTGTTGGAGAATAGTCTTGAGAGTCCCTTGGACTGCAAGGAGATCCAACCAGTCCATTCTGAAGGAGATCAGCCCTGGGATTTCTTTGAAAGGAATGATGCTAAAGCTGAAACTCCAGTACTTTGGCCACCTCATGCGAAGGGTTGACTCATTGGAAAAGACTCTGATGCTGGGAGGGATTGGGGGCAAGAGGAGAAGGGGACGACCGAGGATGAGATGGCTGAATGGCATCACGGACTCGATGGACATGAGTCTGAGTGAACTCCGAGAGATGGTGATGAACAGGGAGGCCTGGCGTGCTGAGATTTGTGGGGTCTCAAAGAGTCGGACACGACTAAGTGACTGAACTGAACTGATATATATATGATCATCTCAATAGATGCAGAAAATACTTTTGACAAAATTCAATACCATTTATGATTAAAAAAAAAAAAACCTCTTCAGAAAGTGGGGACAGATGGAACAAACCTCAACATGATAATGGCCATATACAATAAACCCACAGCAATCATCATTTTCAATGGTGAAAAACTGAAAGCATTTCCTCTAGAATCAAGAATAAGATAAGGATGTTCCCACTCACCACTATTATTTAGCATAGTTTTGAAAATCCTAGCCACAGTAACCAGAGAAGAAAAAGAAAAGAAATTCAAATTTTAAAAGAAGTAAAACTGTCATTGTTTGCAAATGATGTGATACTATACATCATGCTGGTGCTAAGCCATTAAGCTGTGTCCAGATATTTGCAACACCATGGATCGTAGCCTCTGTCCATGAGATTTTCCAGGCAAAAAAAGATTTTTTCCAGGCAAGATTTTCCAGGCATATCTTTTCCAAAAGATTTCTTTTCAGGCAAGATTTTCCAACCCACTGGCCTGGGTTAACATTTCCTTCTCCAGGGGTCTTCCCAACCCAAGGATCTAATCTGCATCTCCTTCATTGGCAGGAGACTTCTTTACCACTGAACCACTAGGAATTCTAACTGAGCTATTTCAAATCCTAAAAGATGATGCTGTTAAAATGCTGCACTCAATATGTCAGCAAGTTTGGAAAACCCAGCAGTGGTCACAGGACTGGAAAAGGTGAGTTTTTATTCCAATTCCAAAGAAAAGCAATATCAAAGAATGTTCAAACTACCACACAGTTGCACTCATCTCATATGCTAGGAAATTAATGCTCAAAATTCTCCAAGTGAGGCTTCCATAGTACATGAACCGAGAAATTCCAGATGTTCAAACTGGATTTAGAAAAGGCAGAGAAATGAAAGATCAAATTGCCAACATCCGTTGGATCATTGAAAAAGCAAGAAAGTTCCAGAAAAACATCTACTCCTGCTTTATTGACTACACCAAAGCCTTTGACTGTGTGGATCACAACTGTGGAAAATTTTTCAAGAGATGGGAATACCAGACCACCATAACTGCCTCCAGGCTTCCCTTGTGGCTCAGCTGGTAAAGAATCTGCTAGCAATGCGGGAGATCTGGGTTTGATCCCTGGGTTGGGAATATCTCCTGGAGAAGGGAAACGTTACCCACTCCAGTATTCTGGCCTGGAGAATTCCATGGACTGTACAGTCCATGAAGTTGCAAAGAGGTGGACACGACTGAGTGACTTTCACATTAATGTTCACATTACCTGCTTCCTGAGAAATCTGTATGCAGGTCAAGAAACAACAATTAGAACTGGACATGGAAAAACAGAATGGTTCAAAATTGGGAAAGGAGTACGTCAAGGCTGTACTCACCCTGTTTATTTAACTTATATGCAGAGTACATCATGCAAAATGCCAGGCTGGACAAAGCACAAGCTGGAATCAAGACTGCTGGGAGAAATATCAATAACCTTAGTTATGTAGATGACACCACCCTTCTGGCAGAAAGCAGAGAGGAGCTGAAGAACCTCTTCATGAAGGTGAAAAAGGAGCATGAAAAAACTGGCTTAAAACAGCATTAGATCGTGGCATTTGGTCCCATCACTTCATGGCAAATAGGTGGGGAAACAATGGAAACAGTGACAGACTTTGTTTTCTTGGGTACCAAAATCATTGCCAATGGTGACCGCTGCTGCTGCTGCTAAGTCACTTCAGTCATGTCTGACTCTGTGCGACCCCACAGACGTCAGCCCACCAGGCTCCCTAATCCCTAGAATTCTCCAGGCAAGAACACTGGAGTGGGTTGCCATTTCTTTCTCCAATGCATGGAAGTGAAAAGTGAAAGTGAAGTCACTCAGTCGTGTCCAACTCTTAGCGACCCCATGGACTGCAGCTGTACCAGGCTCCTCCATCTGAGGGATTTTCCAGGCAAGAGTATTGGAATGGGCTGCCGCTGATGATAACTACAGCCATGACTTTAAAAGATGCTTACTTCTTGGTAGAAAAGCTATGACAAACCTAGACAACATACATTAGCAGAGACATTACTTTGCTGACAAAGGTCCATATAAGTCAAGGTGAGGTGAAGTCGCTCAGTCGTGCCCGACTCTTTGCGACCCTGTGGACTGTAACCTACTAGGCTTGTCTGTCCATGGGATTCTCCAGGCAAGAATACTGGAGTGGGTTGTCATTTTTCCAGTAGTCATGTATGGATGTGAGAGGTGGACCATAAAGAAAGTTGAGTGTCGAAGAATTAATGCTCCAACACTGTGGTGTTGGAGAAGACTCTTCAGAGTCCCTTGGACTGCAAGGCAATCAAACCAGTCAATTCTTAAGGAAATCAGTCCTGAATACTCATTGGAAGGACTGATGGTGAAGCTGAAGCTCCAGTTCTTTGGCTACCTGATGCAAAGAGCTCATTCATTAGAGAAGACCCTGATTTTTGGAAAGACAGAAGGCAGGAGGAGAAGGGGACAACAGAGGATGAGATATCCACCAACTCGATGGATATCAGTTTGAGCAAGCTCCAGGTGTTGGTGATGGACAGGGAAGTCTGGTGTGTTGCAGTCCATGGGGTCACAAAGAGTCAAATGCCACTGAACAACTGAACTAGAACTAGAGCCACCGGAGGAGCCTTTATACTACATATAAAAATCCTAAAGATAACACCAGAAAGCTACTAAAGCTCACCAATGAATTTGTAAAAGTTGCAGGATCCAAAATTAATTCTCAAAAATCTCTTACCTTCCTATACACTAACTAAAAAAAGTCCTAAGCAAAGATTTACCACAGTAACAGAAGAAAAAAATAGAATAAAGCTACCTAAAGAGAGAAAAGATCTCTACTCAGAAAACTAAAAGGTACCCATGAAAGAAACCAAACACATTCATGAAAAAAATCAGAGATTACACAAACAGATGGAGAGATAGGCCATGTTCTTTGATTCAAAAAATCAATGTTGTGAAAATGGCTACACTACCCAAAGCCATCTGCAGATTCAATACAATCTCCATCAAATTATCAATACAATCTCCATCAAATGGCCTTTTTCACTGAATGAGAACAAAAAGTTGTGCAATTTGTATGGAACACACATACACACAAAGCCCAAATAATCAAAGCAGTCTTGAGAAAGGAAAACAGAGCTGGAGGAATCAAGCTCTCTGATTTCAGAGTATAATGCAAAGCTTCAGTCATCAAGATACTATTGTCCTGGCACAAAAACAGACATATAGACCAGTGTAACAGGATAGAACTCCAGAGATAAGCACTGTCTCCTATGGTCCCCTAATCTTTGGTAAAGGAGGCAAAAATATAAAATGGAGAAAAAACTGTCTCTTCAATAAGTGGTGTTGGGAAAACTGGACAGCTACATGAAAAATAATGAAATTAGAATACTCTCTAACACCATACACAAAAATAAACTCAAAATGGATTGAACACATAATTGTAGGGCCAGACATTACAAAGCTCTGAGGGGGGAAGATAGGCAGAACATTCTTTGACATAAATGGAAGCAAGACTTTTAAAATTGTTTTTAATCAGACGATAATTGCTTTACAATATTGTGTTGGTTTCTACCATACAAGAGTGTGAATCAGCCATACATATACATATATCCCCTTCCTCTGGAACCTCCCTCCCACCCCTCACCTAATCCCATCCCTCAGGTTGTCACAGAGCACAAGGTTGAACTCCCTGTATTGTAAAGCAATTTCCCATTAGCTATTTTACATATGGTTTTAGGAAAGACAGAGGAACCAGAGAGCAAATTACCAACATCTGCTGGACCATCGAAAAAGCAAGAGAGTTCCTGAAAAAACATCTATTTCTGTTTTATTGACTATGCCAAAGCCTTTGACTGTATGGATCACAATAAACTGTGGAAAATTTGGAAAGAGATAGGAATACCAGACCACCTTGACCTGCCTCTTGAGAAACCTGTATGCAGGTCAGGAAGCAACAGTTAGAACTGGACATGGACCAACAGACTGGTTCCAGATAGGAAAAAGAGTACGTCAAGGCTGCATGTTGTCACCCTGCTTATTTAATTTATATGCAGAGTACATCATGAAAAAAGCTGGACTAGAAGAAACACAAGCTGGAATCAAGATTGCTGGGAGAAATATCAATAAATTCAGATATGCACATAATAGCACCCTTATGGCAGAAAGTGAAGAGGAACAAAAAAGTCTCTTGATGAAAGTGAAAGAGGAGAGTGAAAAAGTTGGCCTAAAGCTCAACATTCAGAAAATGAAGATCATGGCATCTGGTCCCATCACTTCATGGGAAATAGATGGGGAAACAGTGGAAACAGTGGTAGACTTATTTTGGGGGGCTCCAAAATCACTGCTATGGTGATTGCAGCCATGAAATTAAAATACGCTTACTCCTTGGAAAGAAAATTATGACCAACCTAGATAGCATATTGAAAAGCAGAGACATTACTTTGCCAACAAAGGTCCGTCTGCTCAAGGCTATGGTTTTTCCAGTGGTCATGTATGGATGTGAGAGATGGACTGTGGAGAAAGCTGAGTGCCATAGAATTGATGCTTTTGAACTGTGGTGCTGGAGAAGACTCTTGTGAGTCTCTTAGACTGCAAGGAAATCCAACCAGTCCATCCTAAAGGAGACCAGTCCTGGATGTTCATTGAAAGGACTGATGCTGAGGCTGAAACTCCATTACTTTGGCCACCTCATGCAAAGAGTTGACTCATTGGAAAAGACCCTGATGCTGGGAGGGCTTGGGGGCAGGAGAAGGAGATGACAGAGGATGAGATGGCTGGATGGCATCACTGACTCAATGCACATGAGTTTGGGTGAACTCTGGGAGTTGGTGATGGACAGGGAGGCCTGGCGTGCTGTGATTCATGGGGTTGCAAAGAGTCAGATGTGACTGAGTGACTGAACTGACTAGTGTATATATTTCAATGTTACTCTCATAATTTATCCTGCTCTCTTTTCCCCCCACTGTGTCTACAAGTTTTCTATGTCTGTATCTCTACTTCTGGCTTGTAAATAGGTTCATCATACCATTTTTTTCTAGATTCTATATATATATGTGTTAACATAAGATATTTGTTTTTCCCTTCCTGACTTACTTCACTCTATATAACAGGTTCATATGCCATCAGTTCCTTTTTATGGATGAGTGATATTATATTGTATATATGTATCACAATTCCTTTATCCATTCATCTGTTGATGGGACATCTAGGTTGCTTCCATGTCCTGGCTATTGTAAATAGTGCTGCAATGATCACTGGGATGCATGTATCTTTTTGAATTATGGTTTTCTCGGGGTATATGCCTACCAGTGGGATTGCTGGGTCATATGGCTGTTTCATTCTTAGTTTTTTAGGAAATCTCTATACTGTTCTCCATAGTGCCTGTATCAATTTATATCCCACCAACAGTGCAAGAGGTTTTCCTTTTTTCCACATTCTCTCCAGCATTCTTCATTGTTTGTAGATTTTTTGATGACAGCCATTCTGACTGGCTTGAGGTGACGCTCATTGTAGTTTTGATTTGCATTTCTCTAATAATGAGTGATGTTGAGCATGTTTTCATGTGTTTATTGGCCATCTGTATTTCTTTGGATAAATACCTGTTTAGGTCTTCTGCTTATGTTTTGATTGGGTGGTTTGTTTTTCTGATATTGAGCTGCATAAGCTAATATACACTTTGGAAATTAATCCTTTGTCTTGGAGAAAGAAATGGCAACCCACTCCAGTATTCTTGCCTGGAGAATCCCAGGGACGGTGGAGCCTGGTGGGCTGCTGTCTATGGGGTCGCACAGAGTCAGACATGACTGAAGTGATTTAGCAGCAGCAGCAACAATTTTTTGTCAGTTGCTTCTTTTGCAATTAGTTTCTCCTGTTGTGAGGGTTGTCTTTTCAACTTGTTTATGATTGCTTTTGCTGTGCAAAAGTGTTTAAGTTTAATTAGGTCCCATTTCTTTATTTTTGTTTTATTGTCCATTACTCTAGGAGGTGGGTCATAGAGGATTTTGCTGTGATTTATGTCAGAATATTCTACCTGTGGTTCCTCTAAGAGTTTTATACTTTCTGATCTTACATTTATGTCTTTAATCCATTTTGAATTTATTTTTTATGTATGGTGTTAGGAAGTGTTCTACTTTCATTCTCTTATGCATAGATCCAGTTTTCCCATCACAGCTTATTGAAGAGAATGTCTTTTCTACATTGTATATTCTTTCCTCCTTTCTTAGAATAAGGTTTCCATAGATACATGTAGTGTATGGGTTTATCTCTGGGCTTTCTATCTTTTCTCATTGGTCTATATTTCTATTTCTGTGTCTTCACAATAGTGTCTTGATTATTATAGCTTTGCGTATAAAGTCAGGAAGGCTGATTCTTCCAGCTCTATTTTTCTTTCTCAAGTTTGCTTTGGCTATTTGGAATCTTTTGTGTTTCCATACAAATTGTGAAATTTTTTGTTCTAGTTCTGTGAAAAATGTCATTGACAATTTGATAGGGATTGCATTGAATCTGTAGATTACTTTGGGTAGTATACTCATTTTCACAATAATGATTCTATCAGTTCAAGAACATGATATGTCTCCATCTGTTTGTGTCATCTTTGATTTATTTCATGAGTGTCTTATAATTTTCTGTATACGGGTCTTTTGTCTCCATAGGTAGGTTTATTCCCAAGTATTTTATTGTTTTTGTTGAAATGGTGAATAGGATTGATTCATTAACTTCTTTTTCTAATTTTTCATTGTTAGTGTATAGGAATGTAAGGGATTACTGTGCATTGATTTTGCATCCTATGACTTTTTAAATAAATTCACTGATTAGCTCTAGTAATTTTCTGATAGTAAGAACAAGATCTTTTTTGACCCACCTCCTAGAGTAATGAAAATTAAAACAAAATTAAGCAAATGGGACCTAGTAAAATTTAAAAGCTTTTGCATAGCAAAGGAAACCATAAAATAGACAAAAAGACAATGCTCAGATTGGGAGAAAATATATTCAAAGAAGCAATTGACAAAGGATTAATCTCCAAGATATACAAACAGTTCATGTAACTCAATAACAGAAAACATACAACCCAATCAAAAAAGAGCAGAATACCTTAACAGACATTTCTCCAAAGAAGACATACAGGCACAGGCACATGAAAACATGCTGAACATCAATCATTGTTAAAAAAATGCAAACCAAAACTATAATAAAGTTTCACCTGACAATGCTCAGAATAGCCATCATCAAAAAAATCTACAACTGTAATTGCTGGCGAGGGTATGGAGAAAAAAGAACCTTATTACACTATTGGTGGGAATGTAAATTGATAAATCCCCTATGGAGTACAGTATAGAGATTTTCCTTAAAAAGCTAAAAATAGAACTACCATTTGACCCAACAATCCCATCCTGGGCACATACCAGAAGAAAACCATAAATCAAAAAGATACACACATCCCAGTGTTCATTGCAACACTACTTACAACAGGCAGAACATGGAAGCAACCTAAATGCCCAACAACAGAGGAATGGATAAAGAAATTGTGGTACATATATAGAATGCAATATTACTCAGCCATAAAGTGGAACAAAATTGGGTCATTTGTAGAGACATGGATGGACCTAGAGACTGTCATGCAGAGTGAAGTAAGTCAGAAAGAAAAAAAAACAAAAATTGTATGTTGATGCACATATGTAGAATCTAGAAAAACAGCAAAAAGGAACTTATTTCCAAAGTAGCAATAGAGACACAAATGTAGAGAACATACATATAGATACTGGGAGAGGGGCTGGGATGGATTGGGAGATTGGTAATAACATATACATACAAACACACACAAATATATACTATATATAAAATAGACTACTAAAGAGAACCTACTGCTGTATAACACAGGGAACTCTACTCAATGTTCTGTGGTGACTTAAATGGGAAGGAAATCCAAGGAAGAGGGTACTTATGTGTACATGTGGCTGATTCGTTTTGCTATATAGCAGAAACTATACAGTCCATGAAATTCTCCAGGCCCGACTATTGGAGTGGGATAGTCTTTCCCCTCCAGGGGATCTTCCCGATCCAGGGATCAAACCCAGGTCTCCCACGTTGCAGACAGATTATTTACCAGCTGAGCCACAAGGGAAGCCCAAGAATACTTGGAGTGGGTAGCCTATCCCTTCTCCACCAGATCATCCCAACCCAGGAATCAAACTAGGGTCTCCTGCATTGCAGGTGGATTCTTTACCAACTGAGCTGTGAAGGAAAACCACTATGTATAAAATAGACAACTAAAGAGAACCTACGGCTGCATAGCACAGGGCACTCTACTCAATGCTTTGTGATGACCTAAATGGGAAGGAAACCCAAGGAAGAGGGCACATATGTGTACATGTGGCTGATTCACTTTGCTATATAGCAGAAGCTTATACAACACTGTAAAGTAACTGTACTCCAATTAAAAGAATTATAAAATAAAAAAATGAGAGATATGCAAATCATCATTTCATTGAAGATTTGGCAGCCACTGTAGGGTTATTAGCTGGTATAATTTCAATATCTCTATGTCTCAAGGAACAGGGAGGTCTGAGCATAAGGAGATAGTTGGGGAACCCAATATCAGTGGAGCGGTCAGAACACACATATTATTAAGCTCACCATCTTATATATGTGCAGCTCATGGTGCCCCAAAACAATTACTATAGTAACTTCAATGACAACTGATCATCAAAACAAATAATGAAAAATTTAAATATTATGAGAATTGCTAAAATGTGACACAGAAACATGAAATAAACAAATGTTACTGGTCAACTTGTGATGACCTACTTGCTCAACTCAGTGTTGCCACAAAATTCCGTTTCTATTTTTTAAATACATTATCTGTGATGCACAATAGGGTAAAGCACAATAAAATAAGGTATGGTTGTATTGGAATTTAGGAGAAAGAAACATTTAGTCCACTTTTGTTGTTTGCTGATTAAGAAAAACCCTTCTACTCTCTAGAGCTAATTTCTGTTCCAATACAAGGACTCCAGGACTGAATCCATATACTTTGTCTATAACTCTTTGTTGCTTTGTATATAGATCAGAGACTGCATGGTGAAAAAAACTAGCAGAACCTTGTAAGACTTCTCTCTGTAGATTTAACCAAACTACATGTCAGCGAGAGGTATACGCGACCATGGCTCTGCTTCAGTCTCTCAGGCCCACCCTGGACTTTCCTGAATGCTCCATGTTGCAACTGATTTGCAAACATCATTACCAGTGGACCTATTTTTCATAATTCTAGCACCTTCCAGCACTGTTATGCAGAATAAAGAGGCACTTCGGCTACTTTCCATGCCATTTCCTTATGATTTCACCCAACTGGAGACAGTTTCAAGCCTGCTTCTATTCAGAGCCCTTGTCTCATTCTATCATACCATTTTTAAAATCATGTTAATTCTCTGCATTGGATGGGATTTGAAATATGACTGTAATAATGAAATATATAGGCATCCTCTTTCCATTTTTTAGGGCTTTATGCAAATTTCTGCCAAGTTCCAGAGAATTGTCTTGACCAATGAGACCAGTGAGCTTTTTCTGTTTTAAGTTTTCAGGTTCCCATCAATTATTAAAAGGAGTTGCAATGTAAGAAGTACAGAAGTTATGGCAATTCAACTGAATGAAAAAAATGTATTCATTCAAGAGCATTTGATTTTAAAACATATTCTAAAAGAAGGAAAAAAAATCACAATAATAAAATGGGAATGCAGTATACTACAGGGAAAAGAAACAGGATTTAGAAGCTGTGCTGACAAAGAACTGAAATCAGTCTCTGCCAGGGCTATAATATGAAGTGGGCAATTTAACCCAATAATTTCCCCAAAGCCTTGACTTACCTCATTTGTGAAAAAGAATTAGTGACTCATGCTAAATAATAGCATCATTTATATGTTTTCAAAAATGTTAAGTTTAGTAAAAACTGCTCTACAATTGTTTAGTTACATCTATTTTCCTGTGACATTGGTTGAATACTCCAACTATGACAAGAGAATATTTATGTCACAGAAGTATGAAAATTAATAAACTGACATTCCTATACATAAGGAACTTGTCTTAAAAACTAGGATGATAAACATGATGCTGAACTCTTGGATCTTATAGCTCATGAATTTTATGTTAACATTGGAAAGAAACCTATTATACTCTTTATTATATCAGCTTTAATTTAAGCTACTAGCTTAAAGTTCAGGAATCTTTTTACTCTCATTAAAGTCAAGATAAAATGGAGAAACAGAGTCAGCTGGATACCACTTTCCTCTTTGCAGTTCTATCACTGTTTAACTTGATAATCTCTATACATATTTAATCTCTTTGAACATTAAGACAATGTTTGTGAGATGAGCTCTTCTGAGAAAGCAGAATATAAATGCAAGAAATTAAACATTGATTCTCAAATGTACAAGGTATTCTACAAGATCTGTGATATTAACAAAATCAAAGCTTTACAAGAAGAAACCCCAGAACAGCTAAGTGAAGAAAAGATAGGTAATCTACCCAAAAATAATTCAACATAATGACAGTAAAGATGGGCCAAGATCCTGATGAAAGAATGAAAGCACAGTATGGGAAGAAACAAGATATGTTTGCCAAAGACCAAGAAGATGTAAATAACAAATAAACAGAGATGAAAAATAAAATAACTGAAATGAAAAAATACACTGGAAGGAATCAATAGCAGAATAACCAAAGGCAGAATCAAAGGCAGAAGAAAAGATTTAGTGAGTTATATGACAGAACGGTAAAAATCACAGCCATGGAACAAAATTAAAACAAAAAAGAAATTAAGACAGATTAAGAGACCACTGTTCAGTTCTGTGTATTCTTGCCACCTCTTCTTAATATCGTCTGTTTCTGTTAGGTCCATACAATTTCTGCCATTTATTGAGCCCATCTTTGCATGAAATGTTCCCTTGGTATCTCTAATTTTCTTGAAGAGATCTCTAGTCTTTCCCATTCTATTGTTTCCCTCTATTTCTTTGCACTGATCACTGAGGAAGGCTTTCTTATCTCTCCTTGCTATTCTTTGGACTCTGCGTTCAAATGGGTATGTCTTTCCTTTTCTCCTCTGCCTTTGGCTTCTCTTCTTTTCACAGCTATTTGTAAGGCCTCCTCAGACAGCCATTTTGCTTTTTTGCATTTCTTTCTCTTGGGGATGGTCTTGATCCCTGACTCTTGNTCTTCTTAATATCTTCTGCTTCTGTTAGGTCCATATCATTTCTGTCCTTTATCGAGCCCATCTTTGCATGAAATGTTCCCTTGGTATCTCTAATTTTCTTGAAGAGATCTCTAATCTTTCCCATTCTGTTCTTTTCCTCTATTTCTTTGCATTGATCACTGAAGAAGGCTTTCTTATCTCTTCTTGCTATTCTTTGGAACTCTGCATTCAGATGCTTATATCTTTCTTTTTCTCTTTTGCTTTTCACCTCTCTTCTTTTCACAGCTATTTTAAGCCCTCCCCAGACAGCCATTTTGCTTTTTTGCATTTCTTTTCCACAGGGATGGTCTTGATCCCTGTCTCCTGTACAGTGTCATGAACCTCATTCCATAGTTCATCAGGCACTCTATAGTGACTATCGTATTGGAGGGCACGGATTATGTAACACTTCCAGCAAAAACTCTACTGGACAGAACTGCTGCTTAACATAACATTTTATGCAGACCTCTACATGTTTGAATAATTAATTATTTTAAGAAATTTTTGTGAATATAATATAACTCTTTTTAACTTTTTAATTCCCCAGGTAAGCCCACCCCCCACACACACACACACAGAAATGACTTGAATACAGTGATCTCCCTACTATTTTAAGAACATGCCACTTCTACTTCAAAATCAATGAATGTGTCATTTGCACTGTGTTTGACTACTTCAGAGTAACTTGTACGTTAAACAGAAAACTAGTCACATCAAAAAGACAACAGCAAAAACGTGCCATGAGAAAATACCATCAGCAAATTGTTGAATTACTGAGGGTTAGAAAATTATTTTTCCTATCTCTTGACTTCCAAAAGGAAATATTTTTCCCTTCGTTCACATTATTCCACTTTTTAAACTGCTTTATTCATTACACTTCTGCGTAATAGACTGATTAAGTTGGAAAGGTAGACATGACTCTTTCTTGCTCTAATTCTTCTTGGGAATGGTATATAGAAGGGAGCAGGAGAACTAATTTTTCTAGAACTAGTCATTTCCATTTCCCTTAATGCCATCTTCTTTTGGTTTGTACATATCTTTTTCTCCCAAGCATTGGTTGCAGAGTTAGCCAATCATATTTAGCCTCAAAATATTATTTTTTCTTGGTCTATCCTAAGAGCAATATTCATTTAGATGATAAAAAAGTCTTCTAAACAATATCCTATAACTTTTTGAAGGAAAAAACAAAGAGAAAGAAGTATATTCTAATATGAGTGTAGAAATTCAAAGGATCTAGAACAGCTAAATAATTTTGGCAAAGAATAAAGTTGGAAGACTTAAGCTCCACACTTTTGAATTGTTGTTTAGGATTAACAACTATAAAAATACAGATCAGTGAGAAGGAAGATAAAAATACAGATCAGTGGGGAGAAAGACCAGAAATAGACCCATATATATGCATTAAACTAATTTTTTGGAAAAAAAAAAAGTACTGAGTTTATTCAATGATGAAAGGATAGATTTTTCAATAAATGAAAAAGGAAAGAAAAAACCAAGCAAACAAACAAACAAAAAATAAACTTAGACCAGTATTTATCAAAGACCTTTTTATTATTATCCTCCTTCTAATTATAAATAGCTTGTTTGGTCTTCAAACTTTGAGAAATTGAGTATTATCTTTCTTTAATCCTGTAACTTGAAGCTCCAATACTTAGGCCAACTGTGATACAAACAACCAACTCATTGGAAAATACCTTGGTGCTGGGAAGTATTGAAGGCAGAAGGACAAAGGGTTCCAGAGAATGAGATGGTTGGATTGGCATCACTGATTCAATGGACATTAACTTCAGAAAACTGCAGAGATGGTGTAGGACAGGGAGGCCTGGTGTGCTGCAGTCTACGGTGTTGTGAAGAGTCAGACACGATTCAGTGGCTTGATTTGGTGGCTGAAATACAACAACCCCGCAACTAAACAGGAAGCTCACAGATTGATAAAATTGTATTTTGCTGTTGTTCACTCACTCTGTTGTGTTCAACTCTTTGCAGCCCCATGGACTCAGCATGCCAGACTTCCCTGTCCTTCACCATCTCCCAGAGATTGCTGAAACCCATGTCCATTGAGTCAGTGGTGCCATCCAACCATCTCCTCCTCTGTTGTCCTCTTCTCCTCCTGCCTTCAATCTTTCCCAGTATCAGTGTCTTTTCAAATGAGTCAGCTCTTTGCATCAGGTAGCCAAAGTATTGGAACTTCAGCTTGAGCATCAGTCCTTTCAGATCATTTCTCATATAGGAAAACTATTTGATTCTATTAAAATGCCCCCTGAAAAAAATCTGAAATTAAAATAATCTGATAACAAATACCCCAACCAGTAATGCTGAAAAGCTGAAATTTAATGGTTCTATGAAGACTTACAAGACTTTCTAGAACTAACACCTCAGAAAAGATGTCAGTTTCATTACAGAAAGCTGGAATGCAAAAGTAGAAAGTCAAGCGATACTTGTAGTAACAAGCTAATTTGGCCTTGGAGTACAAAATGAAGCATGGCAAAGGCTAACAGAGTTTTACCTAGAATGTACTGGTCGTAGCAAACACCCTCTTCCAAAAACACAAGAGAAGAATCTACACATGGACATCACCAGCTGGTCAATACTGAAATCAGATTGCTTATATTTTTTGCAGCCAAAGATGGAGAAGTTCTATACCATCAGCAAAAACAAGACCAGGAGCTGACTGTAGCTCAGATTATGAACTCCTCATTACCAAACTCAGACTTAAATTGAAGAAAGTAGGGAAAACCACTAGACAATTCAGGCATGACCTAAATTGAATCCCTTATGATTATACTGTGGAAGTGATAAATATATTAAAGGGATTAGATCTGATAGACAGAGTGTCTGATAAACTAACCATGGAGGTTCATGACATTGTGCAGGAGACAATGATAAAAAATCATCCCCAAGAAAAACAATGCAAACAGGTGAAAAGGTTGTCTGAGGAGGCCTTACAAATAGCTGAGAAAAGAAGAGAAGCAAAAGGCAAAGGAGAAAAGGAAAGATATACCCATTTGAATTCAGAGTTCCAAAGAATAGCAAGGAGAGATAAGAAAAACTTCCTCAGTGATCAGTGTAAAGAAATAGAGGAAAACAACAGAATAGGAAAGACTGGAGATCTCTTCAAGAAAATGAGAGATACCAAGGGAACATTTCATGCA
>SJYX01017333.1:323605-335713 GCA_006410675.1 Oreotragus oreotragus | reverse complement strand
GGTTCACATATTGCTGAAGCCTGGCTTGGAGAATTTTGAACATTACTTTACTAGCATGTGAGATGAGTGCAATTGTGCGGTAGTTTGAGCATTTTTTGGCATTTTCTCTCTTTGGGATTGGAATGAAAACTGACCTTTTCCAGTCCTGTGGCCACTGCTGAGTTTTCCAAATTTGCTGGCATATTGAGTGCAGCACTTTCACAGCATCATCTTTCAGGATTTGAAATAGCTCAACTGGAATTGGCTATAGTGTTATATAAATATCATTTAGGTACATATTTCATTCTACTTTTCTATCAGTTCCTGGGAAAGAGCTGATAAAACTTTAAGTATGATTCTGATTGTCTATTTCTCTAAATTCTATCAGTTTTTGCTCCATTTATTTTGTGCTATGGATGTAGTTGATTAAGAGTAAAATTAACAATTATCATCTTGAAGGTAGAAGCATGGTTGATTTATATAAGAATTTTAGAAATTTCCAACTTATAGTATAACTCATTAATACCAGAATTAAGTATTAAATTTTTTTGCAAGCTTAATTTGTGTGTTTCTCCCTTGTACAATTACATTTTCAGTAGACTCAGCCATTACAGTTCAAATTCTTTCCTTAATAGAAAATTCAGTAAGCTGAATTTAATGTCAACAAATTACTGATGTCAATTTAATGTCAACAAATTATTGTTTCTTATATGGCAGGAGTGTTGGAGAAAACAAATGTGAAAGGTTTTGGTGTCAATTACACCAGGTAATTTGGTGCCAAATTCACAGGGCAAAACTACTTTCCTATGNTACTGATGTCAATTTAATGTCAACAAATTATTGTTTCTTATATGGCAGGAGTGTTGAAGAAAACAAATGTGAAAGGTTTTGGTGTCAATTACACCAGGTAATTTGGTGCCAAATTCACAGGGCAAAACTACTTTCCTATGTTACTTAAAAAAAAAAAATCCCATAAAATAAATAACAAATGAACATAATTTTTACTTTATTTAGGATTAACTTTGGAAAGCATGTTTCTCCCCAAGAGTTGAAGTTGTTTTCTTTAGTTATATATGTGGATTTTACAGTTATAATGAGCTAAAGTTTCAACACAACTATTCTAAAACATCATTGATGATACCTATTACTGTTACAGGTCAGTATGCCGATTAAAATAAATAATAAAGAGGTCATGTAAAGCAATGCATTATTCTTAAAGTCAAAACTACCTTTGGCATTTACACTATCTTTTAATAGTGTAAACTTCTAATTTAAAAACTTTTAGTAGGTTTCAGTATCTATAATTAATGTGTTTTGGGGATAACAGTACTATTTATTTATATTTATCCTCAAACTCTATCTTGAAATTCTATGCTTAAATTCAAAAGTATGATGTCTTGCTTCTAAAGCATTCAAGGTATCTTTATTTCATCTTGTATTTTCCTAATCCACTTAAATTTAAATTTTCCTTAGCTATATACATATAAATTCCTTGTCACTAAATTTGAAAGAGTCATTGAGTCAACAGAAAATCCTTTTCATAATACTGCTGAAATTCATTTTTATTGGGAAACTTGAAGTGGGATTGTGGCTGTGAGGTCAGTGCTGCAAGCTCATTTATCATGACATTTAACAAGTAATCATTAGATGCCTACTATGAACTAGACTTAGTAGTCATTACAAACATATATTTTTTCTACTATATTCAACTATTTACCCAAAAAATAATTGGCAAGAACTTGCCATGTGTTGGTACTGTTCTCGGAATTGGGTTTATAAGAGTGAATAAACTAGATGAAATGTTTGTTCTTATAAAGCATAAATTCTAGTGGTATAAAGATAGCTGCACTGATAGATCGATAAGGTAGATAGATAAGCAAGATAGATAAATAGATACATATAGATACTGATGAGATCTATGAAGAAAACTTAAGGCAGAGTGTTGGAAAGTGACTGTGTATTTATATGGTGTTATCAAGGATGGCTTTTCAAAGAAGGTTCAGATATTTTTCTATGACCATAAAGAAAGTTATAGAAATCTTTGAATAAGTACATGGAGATAAGCAGGCCAAAGGTAAAAAGCTCTGAGACAAATACAAGAAGGTAACAAGGGCTAGACCCTTGTGAATGAGGTAGAAAGTGATATGCAATATATTGCAATATATGCAATATCAGTTCAGTTCATTCAGCTCAGTTGTGTCCAACTCTTTGTGACCCCATGGACTGCAGCATGCCAGGCTTCTCTGTCCATCACCAACACTCAGAGTCTGCTCAAACTCATGTCCATTGAGTCGGTGATGCCATNGCTCAGTTGTGTCCAACTCTTTGTGACCCCATGGACTGCAGCATGCCAGGCTTCTCTGTCCATCACCAACACTCAGAGTCTGCTCAAACTCATGTCCATTGAGTCGGTGATGCCATCCAACCATCTTATCCTTTTTCGTCTCTGCCTTTGTCAGCAAAGTAATGTCTCTGCTTTTTAATATGCTGTCTAGGTTTTTAATATGCTGTCTAATCAACATCAGGAACTCTCATTGTTTATCCTGTAATCAGATTTCTCCAAATTTCAATGAAATTCTTCCTCAAATTTAGAGCTATAGGACCCCTAGAATTCTTCCCCCAGTGGCTTGCTGTTTTCTTATTAACTGGGACTGTTTTCAATGTATTCTCACATCTGTGAGGGGAATTATTAACAAGAACAACTGAAAGTGTTGACTATGTGCTTTAAATGTAGCCAAATTCTGCTCTACATGGTCAAAAACCAGCTATACCCTTGTTTAACCTCATTCACTATGGTTGCAAGAATGTAAACATTCTATAGCTTTTGCCTCACTGCCTTTTATTTTTCTCCTAATATCATGTTGATTTTGTTTCCTGATTATATTGACATTATATTCAATTGCTAATAACCTAACACAGAACATCTCCAGTTATACATAGCTTTGGGCTTCCCAGGTGGCACAGTGGTAAACAATCCATCTGGCAATTCAGGAGCTGCAGGAGACACAGTTTCCACCCCTGGATTGGGAAGATCTGGAGGAGAATATGGCAATCCACTCTAGTATTCTTGCCTGGAGAATCCCTCGGACAGAGAAACCTGGTGGACTAGAGTCCATGGCATTCCAAAGAGTTGGACATGACTGAGTGACTGAGCACACACATAATTATACCTTTATAATTCACACAGATTCCATGGCACTAAATTAAGTGGGCATCTTAGTTTAGGACAAACCAAGTTGATCTACCAAATAAGACAGAATTTCACAAACCCTAGCATCGAATCAGAGAAATAAAATTTCATGAGAGCTCTTCTACATTATCATTTTTATTTCATTCTTTTCAACACATGTTTATTGATCTTCCATTCTGTGACAAAGAACTTTGGTCAATTAATTATTTAGATTTCAGCAGTTGTTAAAATTTATCATGAACTTATTGTTAAGACTGACACAAAATTCCTATACAATATTATTTTAAATTTGTTAATAAAATCTAGAGGCCATATTGATTTAATACCCAAATCATCCATTTTTTTAAAAAAGTATTAACAAATTCTTTATCTATCAGTTTTAAATTTCCTTTCTCTCCTGAATTAATAATATGTACTCCATTTTCTCCAAATAGTAATGCAAAACTACTATTAGTTGAAATTTTAATATTTGAATATTTTTTGTTTCTAGTGACTGCTAGTTTTTTAGCTATACAGATCTTTCCAATTGTTATCCAACAAGTTATTATTAATATACAATTGATAAACACATCATGTAATACAAGTCATGACAAAATTTACTAAACTGAAAATGGCAACTTAGTCATAATCATAAAACCATTTCTTTCTTTCAAGTTACCTTTTCTAGGAAGCCTACAATTAGATAAATAAAACACATACTTAAGAAACTAAAATTAGATGACAGATGATCATACAAAATTGAAAAATATATTTTAGCATGTTATTATGAACTATAAAAATTCTATACATTTTTGGTCCAATATAAAATGCCCTAGTACTTAAGAAAATAATGGACATCTAGCTATTGTTATAAACATAAGAGTGACTTTACTTCATGCTTGAAAATTAAGCTTTGAGTTATATATAAGACAAAATTTGGTAGCATATGAATCTCTGAAAGGGATCCATTTGCAATAATTAGATGAAGTCACTTTCCTAAAGTTCAAGGAATTATTTTTGAATTTGGTAACACTTGCATTATTCCTATAGATAAAAAATATATTGTGTTGCTAAATAAGCAATTTAAATCAAATTATGAAAATTACCTACAAAAAGAAAGATAAATATTAGATCACTGGTAAATATGGGAACTGCAAATTTTAAATCAACAGTACTTTAAACCTCATTATTTACAGGGAATCACTAAAATTTTCCATTTACATTGGCAAAACCTAATAAACACAGGTTAAGAATGAATGGTTATAGAGTGGAAGTGAGAAATAGATTTAAGGGCCTAGATCTGATAGATAGAATGCCTGATGAACTATGAACTGAGGTTCAAGACATTGTACAGGAGACAGGGATCAAGACCATGCTCATGGAAAAGAAATGCAAAAAGTAAAACTGCTGTCTGGAGAGGTCTTACAAATAGCTGTGAAAAGAAGAGAAGTGAAAAGCAAAGCAGAGAAGGAAAGATATAAGCATCTGAATGCAGAGTTCCAAAGAATAGCATGAAGAGATAAAAAAGCTTTCTTCAGAAATCAATGCAAAGAAATAGAGGAAAACAACAAAATGGGAAAGACTAGAGATCTCTTCAAGAAAATTAGAGATACCAAGGGAACATTACATGCAAAGATGGGCTCAATAAAAGACAGAAATTGTTTGGACCTAACAAAAGCAGAAGATATTAAGAAGAGGTGGCAAGAATACACAGAAGAACTGTACAAAAAAAGATTTTCATGGCCAATATAATCACTATGGTGTGATCACTCACCTAGAGCCAGACATCCTGGAATGTGAAGTCAAGTGGGCCTTAGAAAGCATCACTAGAAACAAAACTAGTGGAGGTGATGGATTCCAGTGGAGCTATTTCAAATCCCAAAATATGATGCTGTTAAAGTGCTGCACTCAATATGCCAGCAAATTTGGAAAACTCAGCAGTGGCCACAGGACTGGAAAAGGTCAGTTTTCATTCCAATGCCAAAGAATGCTCAAACTATCACACAATTGCACTCATTTCACATGCTAATAAAGCAATGCTAAAAATTCTCCAAGCCAGGTTTCAGCAATATGTGAACTATGAACTTCCAGATGTTCAAGCTGGTTTTAGAACAGGCAGAGGAAAAAGAGATCAAATTGCCAACATCCGCTGGGTCATTGAAAAAGCAAGAGTTTCAGAAAAACATCTATTTCTGCATTATTGACTATGCCAAAGCCTTTGACTGTGTGGATCACAATAAACTGTGGAGAATTCTTGAAGAGATGGAATACCAGACCACCTAACCTGCTTCTTGAGAAAACTGTATGCAGGTCTGCTGCTGCTGCTGCTGCGTTGCTTCAGTCAATGATGCTGTTAAAGTGCTGCACTCAATATGCCAGCAAATTTGGAAAACTCAGCAGTGGCCACAGGACTGGAAAAGGTCAGTTTTCATTCCAATGCCAAAGAATGCTCAAACTATCACACAATTGCACTCATTTCACATGCTAATAAAGCAATGCTCAAAATTCTCCAAGCCAGGTTTCAGCAATATGTGAACTATGAACTTCCAGATGTTCAAGCTGGTTTTAGAACAGGCAGAGGAAAAAGAGATCAAATTGCCAACATCCGCTGGGTCATCGAAAAAGCAAGAGTTTCAGAAAAACATCTATTTCTGCATTATTGACTATGCCAAAGCCTTTGACTGTGTGGATCACAATAAACTGTGGAGAATTCTTGAAGAGATGGAATACCAGACCACCTAACCTGCTTCTTGAGAAAACTGTATGCAGGTCTGCTGCTGCTGCTGCTGCGTTGCTTCAGTCATGGCCGACTCTGTGCGACCCTACAGACAGCAGCCCACGAGGCTCTGCCGGCTGTAGGATTCTCCAGGCAAGAACACTGGAGTGGGTTGCCATTTCCTTCTCCAATGCATGAAAGTGAAAAGTGAAAGGGAAGTCGCTCAGTCGTGTCTGACTCTTAGTGACCCCATGTACTGCAAGCTCCTCCGTCCATGGGATTTTCCAGGCAAGAGTACTGGAGTGGGCTGCCATTGCCTTCTCCTTGAAAATACCAGACATCACCAAACAAAAATAGTGGTTGAGGATATATAAGAAGAAAGTCAAGTAAAATATTCAATGGAAATAGTTATTTTCAAAACCCTAGTCTTTGGTTCATGGAATCATTTTGTATCTCATGTACTGTACAGTTCCTTGATCAACATGCAACAGTCACATCAACATATCTGTTTGCAAAATTACACTTTTCTTGTTTCATAGTAGATAGATAGATAAGGGTTAAACACATTAGAATTCAAGTTGGCAGAGGCAAATAAAACCAGAAAAATTATCTGTTTAAAAAAAATTAACAATTATCTTGTCAATGTTAATTTATCCTATTTGATTAAATTTAATGGCAAAAACCACAGGCTCAATGTAAAACTGGTCACAGCAAAAACAACTCCTTCCAAGAGCCAGTCCAGAGTTTTGAGCAGGCCTGGACGAGACCTGGAAAGAGCACAGGGGATCAGGCCCTGAGGTGGAGAAGCCCACCAGCTCTTTTCAACAGAAAAAGTGCAAAACTGCTCCCTGACTCATGTATGGGCCCACTCAGAGAAGACTGTAGCTCTCCAGGTACTGGAGATAAGACACCAAGCGGACAACAAAGCCCATAGAGTACATCCATCTCCTTGTTTTGGCTTGAACTAGAATACCTTCTCTATCTCAGCACAAATCTGGAATGCCAGTGGAGGATGAGCTGCTTGTCTACTCAGCACCCACCACTCCCTTACAGTCTACAGCTTTCTGCCACAGGCCACAGCTACTCTCTGCCTCAGAGTGTTCATTGGCTAGAAGCATGTATACAGCAGGCCAGAGTATCAGGGAGAGGCTAGCCACCAAAGCTGGGCAGGAGTTGATGAATCACATCGCTAATTATTATGGTAAGAGGTCATCAACTGTAAAATTCATCCTAACTTCAGAGATATTGAAATGTGGGAGAAAATGTTCATGTTAGTTTCAAATAATATGACTCTAATAACATGATAAGTGAAAACAGCCAGAGATCGAAAAATTCTACAACTGCTTCCCCACATGTATCTAACATGAGTCTAGTCTGACTCCATACGCGGGCTGAAAAATGGAACAGAAATTAGTCCTGCTGTGGCCCAGAACTTAACATGAATGGTAACTGAGAGCTGTCACAAGTATCACTCCTCAACCCCTCAATCAGACACCATACCAGGCTATGACATGCCCACCATATGTCAAGCCCAATGTATGGGTTCTCTGAGGGAAAATGTCTTAAGTCCAGCCTGATGGATATGATAGGCTGGAGGGGAGGTAAGGCAAGTACTAAATAATTATACAGAATAATTAGCAGAATGAGGTAACGTCATTAAATGGGTTTTAATAAAATACGTGTATATGCAGTCACTCATGCAGGTCAGGAAGCAACAATTAGAACTGGATGTGGAGCAACAGATTGGTTCCAAATAGGAAAAGGAATACATCAAGGCTGTATATTGTCACCCTGCTTATTTAACTTATATTCAGAGTACATCATGAGACACAGTGGGTTGGAAGAAGCACAAACTGGAATCAAGATTGCCAGGAGAAATATCAATAACCTCAGATATGCTGATGACACCACTCTTATGGCAGAAAGTGAAGAGGAACTACAAAGCCTCTTGATGAAAGTGAAAGAGGAGAACGAAAAAGTTGGCTTAAAGCTCAACATTCAGAAAATGAAGATCATGGCATCTGGTCCCATCACTTCATGGGAAATAGATGGGGAAACAGTGGAAACAATGTCAGACTTTATTTTGTGGGGCTCCAAAATTACTGCAGATGGTGACTGCAACCATGAAATCAAAAGACACTTACTCCTTGGAAGAAAAGTTATGACCAACCTAGATAGTATATTCAAAAGCAGAGACATTATTTTGGCAACAAAGGTCCATCTAGTCAACGCTATGGTTTTTCCAGTAGTCTTGTGTGGATATGAGAGTTGGACTGTGAAGAAAGCTGAGCGCCGAAGAATTGATGCTTTTGAACTGTGGTGTTGGAGAAGACTCCTGAGCATCCCTTGGACTGCAAGGAGATCCAGCTAGTCCATTCTGAAGGAGATCAGTCCTGGGTGTTCATTGGAAGGACTGATGCCGAACCTGAAACTCCAGTACTTTGGCCACCTCATGCGAAGAGTTGACTCATTGGAACAGACTCTGATGCTGGGTGGGATTGGGGGCAGGAGGAGAAGGGGACGACCGAGGATGAGATGGCTGGATGGCATCATGGACTCGATGAATGTGAGTCTGAGTGAACTCCGGGAGTTTGTAATGGACAGGGAGGCCTGGCATGCTGCGATTCATGGGGTCACAAAGAGTCAGACACGACTGAGTGACTGAACTGAAATGAACTGAACACTCCTTTACTCTGGGGTTTTTATATTTGGAAAATACTGTACCATGGTGACTGCCCCTATTATATTAATAAGGACACAAAATTAAATGGTAAATATATGTTTATTATCTTCATTTTTATGTTTTCAGGGTAATAAAAGAAGAAATTAAAAAAATGAAACTTTGTGTTTGTTTAAGCACAAAATACATATTAGGTAATGTACCAAAATTTGATGACTATATCTTTTCTTTAAAAATGATAATGGATAGGAAAAATATTTGCTTCTGTGGGTAACTTACTGTATGGGTCTGTCAAGTGATGTATCAAAATGCAGGGTTAATTTGGAAACAAGGCTACTGGAAGTGATTTTATACTGTCCAGCCTTATGTAAGCTACCTTGTTTAAGTGGATGTCCCTAGTATAATTTGTGGTGCGATATTAAAGAAGGAGTAATGTGCATCTTCATGCTATCATGGCTGCATGTCCTTGGTATCTGTAGGCCATGTCATGAGTAATGTGGTATCTGAAAAGGAATGACTATCTATCCTTGTGGTAGGTACAAATGGGATAAAAGTTTTACCTATTGAAAATAGGTAAAAAATCAACAAGTAAGACAATTTTATTATCTATTATATTACCTTGACTGCAAAGAGATAAAACCAGTCAATCCTAAAGGAAATCAGTCCTAAAATAGGTAAAAAAAAAAATAGGTAAAAAGTCTATAGGTAAAATTTTTGCCTATTCATTGAAACACTGTTACTCATGAGCAATAGTCACTTATTCTATTTCTCTTTAAGCTCTTGAAAAAATCTTCAAAATGAATATAAGAAATAGAGGGATAATTTAAATAAAGGCCAATAAATCATATCTGGGATACTAACAACATTTTGTTGTTGATGTTGCATCTAAGATCAAGATGGCAAATGAAAACATTGAGACAATAACAAGAACTGAGCTTTTCTATATTTTTTTACTGTTTATTTATTCAAACTATGCATTCATTTTATAAGTGAATATTCACTGCATGGATCACAACGCACTGTGGAAATTCTTAAGAGATGGAAGTACCAGATCACCTTACCTGCTTGCTGAGACATCTGTATGCAGGTCAAAAAGCAACAGTTAGAATCAGACATGGAAAAATGGACTGGTTTCAAATTGGGAAAGGAGTACATCAAGTCTGTATATAGTCACCCTACTTATTTTACTTATATGCTGAGTACATCATGGGAAATGTCAGGCTGTATGAAGCACAAGTTGGAATCAAGATGGCTTGGAGTAATATAAATAATCTTGGATATGCAGATGACACTACCCTTATGGCAGAAAACAAAGAAGAACTGTAGAGCTTCTTGATGAATGTGAAAAAGGAAAGTGAAAAAGTTGGCTTAAACCTCAACATTCAAAAAACTAAGATCATGTCATCCGGTCCCTTCACTTCATGGCAAATAGATGAGGAAATAATGGAAGCAGTGACAGATTTTATTTACTTGGGCTCCAAAATCACTGTGCATGGTAACTGCAGCCATGAAATTAAAAGACGCTTATTCCTTAGAAGGAAAGCTATGACAAACCTAGATGGCATATAAAAGCAGAGGCGTTACTTTGCCAACAAAGTTTCATCTAGTCAAAGCTATGGTTTTTCCAGTAGTCATGTATGGATGAGAGAGTTGAACCATAAAGAAAGTTGAGCAACAAAGAACTGATGCTTTTGAACTGTGGTTTTGTAAAAGACTCTTGAGAGTCCTTTGGACTGTAAGGAGATCCAACCAGTCCATCCTAAAGGAAATCAGTCCTGAATATTCATTGGAAGGACTGATGCTGAAGCTGAAGCTCCAATACTTTGGCCACCTGATGAAAAGAAATGACTCATTGGAAAAGACCCTGATGCTGGGAAAGATTGAAGGCAGGAGGAGAAGGGGACAATAGAGGATGAGATGATTGGATGGCACTATCGACACAAGGGACATGAGTTTGAGCAAGCTCTGGGAGTTGGTGATGGACAGGGAAGCCTGGTGTGCTGCAGTCTATGGGTGGCAAAGAGTCAAACATGACTGAGTTACCTAAACAGAAATGATTCATTGACTGTATTTAAGTATAAAGTATTTTGTGGGAATTTGTTACTAAATGGTACCCTGTTATGGATTGGATGTATGTATCCACTTAACATTCATATAATGAAGCTCTCAACCCAGTATGATCGTCTTGGAGGTAAGGCCTTTGGGAAGAAAGCATATCATGAGAGTGAAGCCTACATGGGTGGGATTAGTGCCCTTATAAGAAGAGACACTCTAGAGGTGATCTCTTTCTCTTGGTCATATGAGGATACAGCAAGAAGGCAGCCATCTGTAAACCAAGCAGAAGACTCTCATCAGATGCCAAATGGCTGAAAGTTTGATCATGGACCCTCTAGACTCTATAACTGAGAGAGATAAATGCTTGATTTCTAAGCCACTGGTTCACGATATTTTTTATAACAGCCCTAGCGTGATAAGGCACATTCTTTGTCTTTGTGGATGATGTGATTTTTAGACTTCATCAATAATATTTGAATATATGGTTCAATAATACTTATTTTTTTAAATTTTTTAAAATTTAAATTTATTTATTTTAATTGGAGGCTAATTACAATATTGTATTGGTTTTGCCATACATCAACTTGGCTCAGTGGTAATCCACATACAATGCAAGAGACATATCCATTATCTCACAGTAGCTTCCCAAGGGGCACTAGTGGTAAAGAACTCATCTGCCAATACAGGAGATGTAAGTTTTATCCCTGGGTCTGGAAGATATCCTGGAGTAGGAAATGGCAACCCACTTTAGTCTTCCTGGAAAATTCCATGTACAGAGGAACCTAGTGGGCTACAGTCCATGGGATGGCAAAAAGTCAGACAAGACTGAGTGCCTAAAAGCACGCGATACTTCTAAATACAAACTAGTATGAATTCTTCTATAAAAAGATAAGGAGCTTTGTTCACATTGAAAATTACACATATTGTAAAATATTTTTTGCCAGTAATATTGCTTAAAAGTCCATCATCCCTATCTCCTTTTCAGGACCTTGCTGACTATGACAGAGAGAGCAATCACGCTATAAGACTGGAACAGATAAGAGATAGCTAAAGTCCTTTGGGCATAAATATTAGCTTTACCATCTTTGGCTTGCTCATTTTAAGTAAAGAATCCTTTACTACTTTTTTAAAATTGGTAATTTCTTGGATGAATGAAAGAGCTAATAATTAAAATTATACTTCAACACAGGGTTCATTAGCTTAAACAAGAGATAAAGGCAAATATGTTTCCTGTAGCTGTTTCATTTTTACCACTAAAATAGTTCAATGTGATTCCTGATTTGAGGAGTTAATGTTTAATGAAGAATATTTCTGATAAAAATGCATAGATTTTTATGATGAAATCATGGCGATTAGACTTTTGGGCTCCAAAATCACTGCAGATGGTGACTGCAGCCATGAAATTAAAGGACGCTTACTCTTTGGAAAAAAAGTTATGACCAACCTAGATAGTATATTCAAAAGCAGAGACATTACTTTGCCGACTAAAGTCCGTCTAATCAAGGCTAT
>SJYX01017333.1:277443-321994 GCA_006410675.1 Oreotragus oreotragus | reverse complement strand
AGTTATGACCAACCTAGATAGTATATTCAAAAGCAGAGACATTACTTTGCCGACTAAAGTCCGTCTAATCAAGGCTATGGTTTTTCCTGTGGTCATGTATGAATGTGAGAGTTGGACTGTGAAGAAGGCTGAGCGCCGAAGAATTGATGCTTTTGAACTGTGGTGTTGGAGAAGACTCTTGAGAGTCCCTTGGACTGCAAGGAGAGCCAACCAGTCCATTTTGAAGGAGATCAACCCTGGGATTTCTTTGGAAGGAATGATGCTAAAGCTGAAACTCCAGTACTTTGGTCACCTCATGAGAAGAGTTGATTCACTGGAGAAGACTCTGATGCTGGGAGGGATTGGGGGCGGGAGGAGAAGGGGATGACCGAGGATGAGATGGCTGGATGGCATCACGGACTCAATGGACGTGAGTTTGAGTGAACTCCGGGAGATGGTGATGGATAGGGAGGCCTGGCGTGCTGCGATTCATGGGGTCGCAAAGAGTCGGACACGACTGAGCAACTGAACTGAATTGAACTGAACTGAGACATCTATAGGACGAGGATCTGCAAAGACCAGATAAGAGGAAGGTGAAATAAAACATAAAAATAATAATAAAAAAAGAAGAACAATGTTAAAAAAAAAGACCAAATTTAAAACACTATAGAAAATTAAAAAATGGGAACAAAGAAAAAAAGTAAACAAGAAAAAAAGGAGAAATTGAATAGAAAAAAAGACAAAAGAGACAAAGAAATTAGCTTGTAGTTTTGTTTTGTTTCTTTTTTTCCTTTTAATTCTCAAGATTCAGGTTTCTAAAAAGCAAGCTCTAACTACTTGTCTTTTTTAATGACTCAGAGCTTCTACTCTTCATTTTAATTAGGATTAAACACACACACAGAGCAGTGTGCTGTATGGTTTAGAAGTTTTCATTATAATTTGTTTCATGGAATGGGGAGAAACACATAAGATATAAGCAGTAAAAATTAATTTTTAGACAAAATAGTGAAATAAATTTGATTATATTCACTTATGACTTTGAATACTGCATTAGTATGAGATTTATTTATCATATAAAGATTTCAAATTCCTTCTGTTCCAATTATAATTAGAGAATTTCTTCTTACATATAAAATAACTGGATGGGAAATCAAATATAATTATCTACCCTTCTCATCAACCTTTAAGTATATATATTTGCTATACATAAACCAATAATTGTTTTCATTGTAAGAAAAGGATAAAAATTGGTATGCACAAGTAAAACTCTAAAACCTGTACAATGATTATTTAGCATAAATATGCATTCATTTTTTAAAGCAGCATTTCTGAAATTTCCAAAACAGTAAAAATTTCTGGCCTGTTGCACTATAAACAATATCTGTAGCTCAACAGGCCAAGAACAGTTTCTTCTGCCATTAATTACAGAGGAAAACCTCACAATTTAAAATTCATGAGACATTAGGTAGAGTTCTGTGGAATATTTTGTCCTTTATATTGGGGGAATTTTAGTTCCAGATTAACCACTGCTCCATACTCTACTAAGAAACTGAAAGTAAAAGATCCAAAAAGATCTTAAATAAATCCAAAATTAAAGCTTAATAACATTTTGGGGAGAACAAAATATCTAGTATCCATCAGAGTAAAATTTAAAAACTTTTGGTATCCCATGAAAAACTACCAGTTATACAAAAAAGCAGAAAAATTTGATCCACTATCAACTGATTTAATCCATCCAGAGATAATAAGGTGAAGGTGAAGTCGCTCAGTCGTGTCCGACTCTTTGCGACCCTGTGGACTGTAACCTACTAGGCTTCTCTGTCTACAGGATTCTCCAGGCAAGAATACTGGAGTGGATTGCCATTTCCTTCTCCAGGGGATCTTCCCGACCCAGGGCTCGAACCCGGGTCTCCCACATTGGAGGCAGATGCTTTAACCTCTGAGCCACCAGGGAAGTAACAAAGACATTAAAACAATAATTATGACTGTATTCCACATGCTTAAGAAGCTTTGTACATGTTATATACAGACAAGGAAGATATGAAAAAGACATAAATAGGACTACTGCAGATGAAAACTACAATGTCTAAGAATACTGAATGAAGTTCACAGCATATTAGAAATTGCTGAAGTATAGATTAGCAAATTTTGGTTTTCATGAGTTTTAACACCTACATAGCAAAAGAAACTATACAAAATAAAATAGAAAAAGGCCTCTGACAAAACTGAATTATATACTAATATAAGATACTTAAAAGATCTCCAAATATTTGAAAATTATAAAGCAAAAAACAAAATAACCCAAGTTGAAAACATAAAAAGGAAGTTAAGAAACAAAAACAAAACATCAATATTAGTGAGAGGCAGTTAGATAGAGATATAACATTAAATACCCATTTCAGAAGGAGAAAAACTTTAAGTTAAAGACCTCAAGTTACATCTAATAAATTGGACAAAAAGAGCAAGTGAAATTCATAGTGAGGAAGAGAAAGGAAAGAGTAAAGATCAGAATGGAAATCAACAAAATAGAAAATAGAAAAAGGATAGAAAAAACAAAGAAACCAAAATAGTTCAACAGCACAGATAAACTTCTAGACAAAGTGATTAGGAAAAAAAAAATAGAGAAGAAAAAATAAATTAGAAAATGAGACATGTTTTATAAAAAGAAATACTAAAAGTATAGTAAAAAAATATTAGAAACAAATTGATGCCAAGATTCAATAACAAATTAAATAGATCAATTACAAGAAAGGTACACATGACTAAATTCCACTTAACAATAAATAGACATCTTCACTTCTGTTTAAAATAAAATGAGTTTGTAGTATGTGTGAAGAAGAAAAAATAAATTAGAAAATGAGACATGTTTTATCAAAAGAAATACTAAAAGTATAGTAAAAAAATATTAGAAACAAATTGATGCCAAGATTCAATAACAAATTAAATAGATCAATTACAAGAAAGGTACACATGACTAAATTCCACTTAACAATAAATAGACATCTTCACTTCTGTTTAAAATAAAATGAGTTTGTAGTATGTGTGTGTGTATATATATATATATATATAAATTTTATCAGGTATTTAAAGATAAATTAAGACTAATTAACTTAATGCCAAAAACAAAATCAAAGTTATTGCAAGTCAATAAGAGTACTACTGACTGATACATCTCCTAAGCATAGATGCAATAACTTTTTAAAAGAATAAATAAACGCAACAATTTTTAAAAAGGAGATTGCTGCTGCTGCTGCTAAGTCGTTTCAGTTGTGTCAGACTCTGTGCCACCCCATAGATGCAGCCCACCAGGCTCCTTCGTCCCTGGGATCCTCCAGGCAAGAACACTGGAGTGGGTTGCCATTTCCTTCTCCAATGCATGAAAGTGAAAAGTGAAAGTGAATTCACTCAGTCGTGTCCAACTCTTAGCGACCCCATGGACTGCAGCCTATCAGGCTCCTCCACCTATGGGATTTTCCAGGCAAGAGTACTGGAGTGGGTTGCCATTGCCGTCTCTGAAAATGAGATTACACCATTACTAAGTGGAATGTCTATGAAGTCTGCTAGGTCAGTTTAATATTTGTAAATCAATGTAATAAATGCACCATATTGAAACACTAAAGTGAATACACACAAACACAATTATTTCGATAGACCATGTCTATCAGGTGAATAGACATGCAATTTGTGTTACACCAACTGTACAGTAATACAGAACAATAAACTAGAATGAACTAGATACATGCAACAAAATAAGTTGGTTAATGCTAAAATAATTTTGGTAAATTAAAGTCAGACAAAATATGCATGTATACTATAGTTTTGTTCACATGACATTCTAGAGAAAAGCATATCAGTTGTTTTCTAGGGTTGAATGCATGTGACAGACAGGTATAAGGCAAGAGGGAGAAGAAATAATTATTACAACAGGGCACAAAGAAACTTTTGGGATATAATAGGTCCATTATCTTCATTGTGGTCATGGTTTATATATGGAAACTTACCAAATTTTTCACCTTAATTATTTTCAATATTGTTGTTGTTTTAGTCACTAAGGCGTGTCTGACTCTTTGCAGTCCCATGGACTGCAGCCCACCAGGATCCTTAGTCCGTGGAAAATTTTCCAAGCAAGAATATTGGAGTGTGTTGTCATTTCCTACTCCAGGGTTTTTCCAACTCTGGAATCAACCTCAAGTCTCCTGAATTGGTAGGTGGATTCCTTACCAATGAGCTACTTGGAAAGCCCATTTTCAATGTATTATATACATCAATTGGGCTTCCCTGATGGCTCAGCTCATAAAGAATCCTCCTGCAATGTGGGAGACCTGGGTTTGATCCCTGGGTTGGGAAGATCCCCTGGAGAAGCAAATGAGTACCCACTCCAGTATTCTTGCCTGGAGAATTCAGTAGACTTTATAGTCCATGGCGTTGCAAAGAGTTGGACATGACTGAGCAGATTTCACTTATACATCAATTACATATTAATAATTCGATTTAAGAAAGTAGATGTTATCTTGTGAACAGTCCCTTGTGAAAAAGCCATCAAGAAAGCACAAATGAAATGGCTATTAATTTAGGATGGTGATACTTGAAATGATGAGTTTCTCAGATAACTCTGCAATAATTATTCTTTTTCAGCTAACAGTGGCAATGGTAAGTTCAAATATTAAAAGATTTATAAAGTATAAATGGATTAGACATGCAAGGCATTTAAATTCCTTTTATTCACCCCATTATCTATTACTATTTGTAAGTTATATGTCTTTTACTTCTGTGAATAAAGCTGGTAAGAATAACAAAAGATGTTCTATTGTCTTAAAGATTGTGTTACTATAAATGAGACAGAGAATAGAAAGAAAATAGATGATGCTAGGTAGATAGATAGATGCAAAGATGTATAGATAGCAGTAGATGTGTATGTGTATGTGTCTGGGATTGGGGGTGATATGGACAAGAGTGAGGGGACTGATGATTTAGACAGAGTGGTCAAGAGAAGATCTCCTCAAGAATGGAAATTACTGGAAAGTCCCAGACCAGTGTGCCTGGAAATTCTCTCTTTGTGGAGTATCCACACTATACAGTTGATCCTTACCTAAATTTTGGGACTAGCTGTATTCAATTAAGGTTTTTTATTTGGTTGGTTTTGTAAGTAACAGATGCAGTGTTGTTCTAAGTAATACTCTAATCAAATATACACAGTTAAACAACAAAAAAAAAAAAACAAAAAAACTCTCACTCTAATAGAGATAAGTAAAATCTCTAGATATCTTTATGTCAGCTCAGGTCAGATTTTTATCCCATTATTTCAGGTTAGGCCAAGTATTTCACCAAATAAGTTATGGAAAAACTTGTATCCACAAAGTCTTCTGAGCAGAGTTTGGAAACAACAGAATTACTTTCTGCCTCTCAATTAGCTGCTTCTGATAATATAACACCCAACAGTCACAAAGGGAGAGGAAAAGATGTGTGTAAGGGACAGGGGAATAAAATGTCTGGGAAATTAAGTCTATCTAATATATTAAGTAGGTGTGGTAGGAAAGAGTTATGGTTCCGGAGCAAGAAAACTTAAGTTTTAAACTTGACTTTAATATTAATAAAGCATGAGACCTTAAAAAATTGACCTAAACTATCCAAAATTTAGCTTAACCACTTGAAATATGGCATTAATATAATATTTTTAAGAAAGATTATCAAAACTTGGAAATAAAGCTAAAAGATGAGTGGTTATACAGGAGCACAGGCCCACTTGAGGACTAGTTAATTATTTAGAAAACATGCTTTGTTCATTCCCTGCTTACTGTTTATTAAAGGTCTCAAAATTAGTGAATTTATATGTTATTTGTAGACTTTGGGCTGGTAGAGATGTAAATTATTTGTCCAATGAAAAATATAACCTCCAAGTTTATGGCTTGTTATCTTGTAGAGTATTAACCACATTAACCACTTTTGTAGCTAGCCTATCACTGTCATTCTAATATTATTTTATTAAAATGCTTATAAATGCCCAGATCTTCAAATGAATTTAGACCATGTTTACCATATTATTAATTTCAGTATAAGTGACTTTACTAAAATATCTTATGTGTATAAACTTTATACTTGTATAAGGGTCACATTTTTAACATTTTAAAAATCATACTTTAACAATACTAACATTGTAAGGCTGGTTTGAGAATTAAGTGAGATGATCTAGGAAAATAGTAGGTACTCAGTATCTTGGTATATGTTAGATTGCTTTATTATCATTATTATTATTTTAGAAATTATTATATTATTATCTTTAGAAATTACTTTCTTCATCTGGTATATAGCAATGTAATTGTTGCTCAGATGCATCTGTGAAGCATGTTATTAAAGTAAGATATAATTATTTGTAAATCTTCTCACATCCCAGCAGAAATGCTATAGATGTTATACACACTTTCCAGGGGAGAAAGTGGTGATCCTCCCTTTAGAGAAAAAGGGAACTCAGGAATTGATTTAATTTTGTCCAATTAGAAATTTCATATAGCTTCAACCATGAAGAATGCTGTCAAGTTTCATCATTTTCTTGGGAGCATTTCACAACCTTTTTTATATACAGAAAGCTCAACTCTTAGGACATGAAGCAGGAAAACATACATTGACTTTTTTATTTTGTAGGCACTTTTTAGGGATTTCCTGGTGGTGCTAGTGGTAAAGAACTCACCTGCCAATTTCAGGAGATGTAAGAGAAGCAGATTCCATCCCTGGGTCAGTAAGATTCCCCTGGAGAAGAACATGGCAACCCACTCCAGTATTCTTGCCTGGAGAATCCTGTGGACAGAGGAACACTTTTTTTGTGGCAGTGGACTATGGTACATAGCCTCACAAAGGGTAGGACACAACTGAAGCAATTTAGCATAGCACACGAACTTTTTAATAACATTTTATGATTTCAGCTTTTATTTAATCTTAATAACAACCTTCTGTGAAACTAATAACATCTTCGTTTTAGAGATAAAAGCACTAACGCTCATGGAGTTTGAATTGTTTTCTTAATATCATAAAATCTGTTTGTTACAGAAACTGTATTTTAATTATTTGTCAATGTACAAAGCTTTTTATTTTCCTTTCAATAATATTGTACAATTTTTGGAAGGAACAAAAATACCTAAAGGCTTTCTTTGTATTTTTTAGTAGCAATTTTTGTGTTAGACAATTAGAAATCATGCTTTACTTGAACTTCTATAAATACTCTCCTGCATCAAGATCAAAATCTTTATCTCCTTTGACGGAAGTATCTTTTCATTTCTCCATGCAACCCGTATATCACACCTCAATCAGATAAGCGCTAACTACAACATGCATGATCTTAATCTGTTTAAGGTATATATTCTTTACTTTCCTTTTATTGATTCTGACTATATCTCATCAAAAAACCCAAAGAATGTTTAGATTATATGGATAGAACCATGGATTTCCTGATTACACTAAAAGGAATTGTGTGTTAGTTACTCAGTCATGTCCAACTCATTGCGATCCCATGGACTGTATCCCACCAGGCTCCTCTGTCCATGGAATTCTCCTGCCAAGAGTACTGCAGTGGGTTGCCATTCCCTTCTCCAAGGAATCTTCCCCACCTATGGAGAGACCACCTATGGTCTCCATATTGTTTACCATCTAAGCTACCAGGGACGCCCATTCAGTTCAGTTCAGTTCAGTCGCTCAGTCATGTCTGACTCTGCGACCCCATGAATTGCAGCACGCCAGGCCTCCCTGTCCATCACCAACTCCCGGAGTTCACTCAAACTCACATCCATCAAGTCGGTGATGCCATCCAGCCACCTCATCCTCGGTTGTCCCCTTCTCCTCCTGCCCCCAATCCCTCCCAGCATCAGAATCTTTTCCAATGAGTCAATTCTTCGCATGAGGTGACCAAAGTACTGGAGTTTCAGCTTTAGCATCATTTTTTCCAAAGAACACCCAGGGCTGATCTCCTTTAGAGTGGACTGGTTGGATCTCCTTGCAGTCCAAGGGACTCTCAAGAGTCTTCTCCAACACCTCAGTTCAAAAGCATAGATTCTTCGGTGATCAGTTTTTTTCACAGTCCAACTCTCACATCCATACATGACCACTCGAAAAACAATAGCCTTGACTAGACAGACCTTTGTTGGCAAAGTAATGTCTCTGCTTTTCCATATGCTATCTAGGCTGGTCATAACTTTCCTTCCAAGGAGTAAGTGTTTTTTAATTTCATGGCTGCAGTCACCATCTGCAGTGATTTTGGAGCCCCCCAAAAATAAATCTGACACTGTTTCCTCTGTTTCCCCATCTATTACCCATGAAGTGATGGGACCAAATGCCATGATTTTCATTTTCTGAATGTTGAGCTTTAAGCCAATTTTTTCACTCTCCTCTTTCACTTTCGTCAAGAGGCTTTGTATTTCCTCTTCACTTTCTGTCATAAGGGTGGTGTCATCTGCATATCTGAGGTTATTGATATTTCTCCCAGCACTCTTGAATCCAGTTTGTGCTTCTTCAAGCACAGCATTTCTAATGATGTACTCTGCATATTAAGCATTCAGAAAGCAATAAAATTCAAAATGTATTTTTAAAATAGCTTTGAAGTATGATTTTTTTCCTAAGAGAAATGCTTAAAATAGAATCTACATGTACACAATTTTCTTTTCCACTCTTTCAGTCATCTAAACTATGTGTTTGTTATATGCCATATTTATGTTCCCATAGAAACTAACATGTTTATATATTCCCATTGTATATCTGTTTGAGTGCGTGTGTGTTCATGTGCACAGACACACACACATGTGTACATGAGAATGCATGCTCAGTCATGTATGACTCTTTGTGACCCCATGGACTGTAGCCCACCAGTCTCCCCTGACCATGGGAAATCTTCCAGGAAAGAATATGGGAGTGGGTTACCATTTCCTACTCCAGGGGTTCTTCCTGACACTGGGATTGAACCCATGTCTCCTGAATTGGCAGGTGGATCCTTTACTACAGTGCCATCTGAGAAACCTATATATATATAGGGATATATATATATATATATCCCTATGCTGCTGCTGCTGCTGCTAAATCACTTCAGTCGTGTCCGACTCTGTGTGACCCCATAGACGACAGCCCACGAGGCTCCCCCATCCCTGGGATTCTCCAAGCAAAAATACTGGAGTGGGTTGCCATTTCCTTCTCCAATGTATGAAAGAGAAAAGTGAAAGTGAAGTCGCTCAGTCTGTCCAACTGTTAGCAACCCCATGGACTGCAGCCCACCAGGCTACTCCATCCATGGGATTTTCCAGGCAAGAGTACTGGAGTGGGGTGCCATTGCTTTCCCCGATATACCCCTATAGAAACTAATATTTATTCCCAATTTGTTACCCTGGATGTTTGGCATTAGGATGTTCTCATTAAACATAAAACATAAAACACACACATTAAACATTAAGCATAAAACACATTAAATATTCAGGAATGCATGATAGCCTACAATAAAATTAAAACCAATTACTTCATACTCTTACAGAACTTGTATTCAGGTAAAATATAAACTGTCAAGACCAGTGCATCACTGAAATTCTGTCCCGTTGCAGTCACATCTGGTTGTCTTTCAGATGTCTGTTGGGATACATTAGTGGTGCCATGGTTTGGCAAGAACATGGCCATGACAGGGATGCAGCCCTCCAAGCATGGAGAGAGATTCTGTCTTCTATTTGCTACTTACAAGCTGTTAGAACTTAATTTTATTGTCTGCTTGTTAAATTATATTATTTTTCAGAATTTCTCTTTCAGAAAGCATACATAATTATAACCCAGAAGGTAACTGTGAAAGTGAAAGTGCTAGTTGCTCAGTCATGTCCTACTCTGTGCGACACCATGGACTGTAGCCCACCAGGCTCCTCTGTCCATGGGATTCTCCAGGCAAGAATACTGGAATGGGTTGCCGTTTCCTTCTCCAGGGAAACTTCTGACCCAGGGATAGAACCCAGGTTTCCTGCATTATAGGCAGATTCTTTACCAACCATGCCACCAGGTAATTGTGAGCTTTAAGTAAATTTGCACATGAGGCAGTTAACTAAAATTTATATAATTTTGTATTCATATTTTATAAAGTTTAATAACTGTTTTTTTGTCTGCTTCCTATCAGAACTCATGGATAATACATGTTGGGACCACTAATTGTCATATTAAAGCATGTTTTCATTCTTGTCAGATTTATACTCAAGAGAACACTTGTGAAATGCATAATTCAAACTTGAGATGGCATAGAATTTATAGAATGGCCATAGTTCATACAGCAGCCTTTCTCTCTTCTCCTCTAGACAGCAACACATGCAAGACACCTCCAGAGTACTCACTTCATTCTTAGTTTTCTAATCCACTGTCTGAAGGAAGACCTGAGTTAGTGGTTTTGTTATCATGAGATAACCCTGGAGTTGCATTTGAACTACTGAAGACTACAGTAGCTAGTAACTGTCACTTTGTAAATGCATATAGTGCTTAGCTACTTTTAAAGATAGCCTTGTATTTAAGCCTACCACAGTTCTGTAAATTGGCAATACTCAAATGTGAGCCATAATCATCAACTCAGAATTGCACATGCAATTTAAGAGAGCTTAAACTATCACTGCTTTGTTTTTATTATAGACTGCCAAATGATTCAGTGTTTGGTTTTATTCCTATTATTTAATTTTCACTTTTGAATAATGCTGGCATGAGATGTAAAATTTCCATGAGTTTACCATAAGGCAGAAAGAAAAATACTTGAAAGTTTAAATTCTACAGTTAGACTATTTGGCTTAAATCCCATATTTTCTTCATATTGGCTCTATGATCTTTGGCAAACTACTTAGCCTTCAGAGAATCTCAACTTATAAAATGGGGATAGTAAACTTAGTCACTTTGCAAGTTATGTTTTCTGAGAATAAATGAGTTAACATATGAAAATTATATATAACAGTGCCTAAAATAGCAAGTATTTAATAAATGTATGGGCTTCCCTGGTGGCTCAGCTGTTAAAGTTCCTATCTGCTGATGCATGAGAAGCAAGAGACTCAGGTTTGATCCCTGGGTCGGGACGATCCCCTGGAGAAAGGCATGGCAGCCCACTCTTGTATTCTTGTCTGGAAAATTCCATGGACAGAGGAGCCTGGCAGGCTATAGCTCATGGGGTTGCAAAGATGCATACACACAAACAACATTCATCAAAAAGAAGTCACACATTGAAAAAAGTAAAATATGCTGTAAGAAGCTAGTAAATTGCACTGACTATTAGAATATAGACTATTTGGATTCTAGTCTTGAAATATCAGGTTGTATGAGCTATGATAGTTTTTTAAACTTTCTTTCTTTCTTCATTGATTTTATAAGCATATTAATAAGTATCTTGCTTATCTCATGAGCTAAGAGTAATATGCATGAAATCAGCTAACAAGTTTGAAATTTTACTATTTTATGTAATATTAAAGTGAAATAATGGAAACAATCTTCAATGGTAATGTTTTTAAATGTATTTTGCCATATTTTCTAATATAAAAAGTAAGAACAAACAAATTTAACCAATAACCTTATCAATCATTTGTTGTGTATACACTACATTCCAGACATCGTACTATACACTTTTCTTATCTGTGTTCTCAGTCACTTCAGTCATGTCTGACTCTTTGTGACCCTATGGACTGTGGCCCACCAGGCTCCTCTATCCATGAGATTCTCCAGACAGGAATACCAGAGTGGGTCACCATGCCCTTCTTGATAGGATATTCCCAACCCAGGGATTGAACTGGCAACTCCTGTATTGCAGCAGATTTCTTTACCACTGAGCCACCAGGGAAGCCCTTTTATATTAATGTTTTCTCATTTAATCTCTAACATCAAGATACAATGTTTATGTTATATAATCAACAATGAGGAATGTTTTTATTTCATTCATAACATCAATGTACAGATCAGTAGTATTTACATTTTGCTAATGAGGAAACCAAAGCCTAGAAAGTTAAGTAATTCACCCAAAAGTACTAATCAATAATACTTGACATCCAAGTTCAGTTGCATAGTGTTTTATGCCAGAACTGAAGTTCTTAATAGGATAATGTGCTATTTTTCCACTCTAGCTTTACAATCCCTTTTTGGGTCTTAAGTAAACTAGAGAAATATTAACAAAAACATCAAGTCAGTTGTTTTTCATACCATTCCTGAAATGCCAAGAGCTGATGCAAAGAGTCCTTGAACATGGATAAAGATGAAAACCTTTAGCCTCCAGAGGAACAAATACACTACATGTACATTGGAATGTGAAAAACTATTCTGGCAAATACATGCTCTAGAGTTCTTAATGGGGAGTTAAAAGACAGGAAGCAGAAAGTAGACATGAATAAACAGCAGACTGAAATTTAAAGGGCCATAAACATAAAAAGTAATACTAGTCTAATACCTGGAAAGTGAAAGGTGTTTGACTTAAAACAGAAACAAGAAATGAGTTAATATAGTCTGAGACAATTGCTCTGTGTAAACAAGACGGTGTTTGTTTTTCAACGTTAAGTAATGGAAGCTCTGAGCAGCATGCGTGTATTCGACAAGTTTCAAAATTCAAGTAGACTGATTTTATGCTTTAACTGATTTAAGTTTTATGAGAGGCAAAATATAGCCTTTTGTTCTTTTATGATTATAATCTACTTGTAATATGTTTTGTATTATTGTTATAATTCATGTTTTGTAAGATTTCATTGTCAATTTTAATATGCCCAAAATGTGTTTTTAAGTACATTTTACCATACGGAGGCAATGTGTCTGTGAAGCAGTAGAGAAGAGGACATCTAATCTTTTTTAAGCAACTAATATGTACAAGCCACTGGGGATTTTGCAGTGAATTTATCTCTCAATGCTATCTGCTCAGTCATGTCTGACTCTTTGCGATCCCATGGGCTGTAGCCTACCAGTCTCCCCTGTCCATGGGATTCTCCAGGCAAGAATACTGAAGTGGGTAGCCATTCCCTTCTCCAGGGGATCTTCCAGACCCAGGGACTGAATCCATGTTTCCTGAATGGCAGGCAGGTCCTTTACCATCTGAGCCAAAAGGGAAACCGGCTATTCCCTGAAGGAGCTGATAAATTTAAGAGTAGGGATACACAGATATTTTTATTTGAAAAAAAAAATAATAACATATTCAGCTGTTGATAAGATTGTGCACGTACACCCAGTCGTGTCTGACTCTTTGTGACCTTGTGGAGTGTTGACCAGCAGGTTCCTATGTCTGTGGGATTCTCCAGGGGATCTTTCTGACCCATGGATTGAATCTGTGTCTCCTGAATTGCAGGCTGATTCTTTACTGCTTGAGCCATCAGGGAAGCCCTGATAAGTTTATGTATAGGCAATGATTTGTCATTTCCATTTGAAAAGAGAATAAAGGATAATTCTTTGTGAATATTTGTGGGGAAATGTTTCAGTTAGAAGGCATAATATTCAAAGGGCTATTTGGGAATGAGATTGACAGAACACTATGGAATGAATATTGTGTTCCCTCAATTCATACATTAAATCCTGATTGCCCATGTGATGATATTGGGAAGTAAGGCTTTTGAGGGGGTGATTAAGTCATGAGGATAGATGCCTCAGGAAGAAGACAAATGCTTTTATAAAAGATATCCCAGAGAGCTCTCTTATGAGGGTGTAAAGTTAGTTATAAGTCACTCAGTCGTGTCCGACTCTTTGTGACCCCGTGGACTGTAGCCCACCAGGCTCCTCCATCCATGGGATTCTCCAGGCAAGAATACTGGAGTGGGTTGCCATTTCCTTCTCCAGAGGATCTTCCTGACCCAGGGATCAAACCCAGGTCTCCCGCATTAGAGGCAGATGCTTTAACCTCTGAGCCACCAAGGAAGCACTCTCACCAGAGACAAGCTACCTACATCTTGTTCTTGGATTTACCAGCCAGCAAAACAGTGACAAATAAATGCTTGTTGTGTAAACCACCAGATCTATGATATTCTGTTATAACAACCTGAACTGACCACTACCCAAAGGACATTAAGGAGACTGCTTGGGCTGGATTGTGGTAAATGAGGGAGAGTCTGGCAGGATACTAGTTCAGAAACAGAAGCAAGATAAATCATATTGATGTTGCCTATTTGATTCAGAAATTTGGATGATATTATAGTGAATGGCCAAATATTGATATGAGCTTTACCATTTATGAATTAGCATATGATGTGGGGTGGGTGGGTTGTTTGGACTAGAAGTAGAAAACTTGTAGGTAAGGAACAGTTAGGAAGTTGGTACAGAATTTTGGTTAAGAGAAAATGATATAGTTGAAAGTTGCTGAAAAAATACCATCCTGACACTCTGTGATGACCTAGAGGGTTGGGATTATATATGTAATTGTTACTGATTTGCATTGCTGTATGGATGGCAGAAACCAACACAAAATTGTAAAGCAATTTTCTACCAATGAAGCAATTAAAAAAACAAATTAAAGATGATTCAGAATAAACTTATGAAGAAAAACTTGGAGATAGAGATGATAAAACAGAATGAATTTCATGATGGACTGGTTGTGAAGCCTAAGCAAGAGATTGAATGATGAACTTATTTATTACATAAAGTTTGAGGTGAATATAATTAGAAGGGAAAATATGAATAAAATGTTCTCATTAAACATAAAACACAAAACACACACATTAAACATTAAGCATAAAACACATTAAATATTCAGGAATGCATGATAGCCTACAATAAAATTAAAACCAATTACTTCATACTCTTACAGAACTTGTATTCAGGTAAAATATAAACTGTCAAGACCAGTGCATCACTGAAATTCTGTCCCGTTGCAGTCACATCTGGTTGTCTTTCAGATGTCTGTTGGGATACATTAGTGGTGCCATGGTTTGGCAAGAACATGGCCATGACAGGGATGCAGCCCTCCAAGCATGGAGAGAGATTCTGTCTTCTATTTGCTACTTACAAGCTGTTAGAACTTAATTTTATTGTCTGCTTGTTAAATTATATTATTTTTCAGAATTTCTCTTTCAGAAAGCATACATAATTATAACCCAGAAGGTAACTGTGAAAGTGAAAGTGCTAGTTGCTCAGTCATGTCCTACTCTGTGCGACACCATGGACTGTAGCCCACCAGGCTCCTCTGTCCATGGGATTCTCCAGGCAAGAATACTGGAATGGGTTGCCGTTTCCTTCTCCAGGGAAACTTCTGACCCAGGGATAGAACCCAGGTTTCCTGCATTATAGGCAGATTCTTTACCAACCATGCCACCAGGTAATTGTGAGCTTTAAGTAAATTTGCACATGAGGCAGTTAACTAAAATTTATATAATTTTGTATTCATATTTTATAAAGTTTAATAACTGTTTTTTTGTCTGCTTCCTATCAGAACTCATGGATAATACATGTTGGGACCACTAATTGTCATATTAAAGCATGTTTTCATTCTTGTCAGATTTATACTCAAGAGAACACTTGTGAAATGCATAATTCAAACTTGAGATGGCATAGAATTTATAGAATGGCCATAGTTCATACAGCAGCCTTTCTCTCTTCTCCTCTAGACAGCAACACATGCAAGACACCTCCAGAGTACTCACTTCATTCTTAGTTTTCTAATCCACTGTCTGAAGGAAGACCTGAGTTAGTGGTTTTGTTATCATGAGATAACCCTGGAGTTGCATTTGAACTACTGAAGACTACAGTAGCTAGTAACTGTCACTTTGTAAATGCATATAGTGCTTAGCTACTTTTAAAGATAGCCTTGTATTTAAGCCTACCACAGTTCTGTAAATTGGCAATACTCAAATGTGAGCCATAATCATCAACTCAGAATTGCACATGCAATTTAAGAGAGCTTAAACTATCACTGCTTTGTTTTTATTATAGACTGCCAAATGATTCAGTGTTTGGTTTTATTCCTATTATTTAATTTTCACTTTTGAATAATGCTGGCATGAGATGTAAAATTTCCATGAGTTTACCATAAGGCAGAAAGAAAAATACTTGAAAGTTTAAATTCTACAGTTAGACTATTTGGCTTAAATCCCATATTTTCTTCATATTGGCTCTATGATCTTTGGCAAACTACTTAGCCTTCAGAGAATCTCAACTTATAAAATGGGGATAGTAAACTTAGTCACTTTGCAAGTTATGTTTTCTGAGAATAAATGAGTTAACATATGAAAATTATATATAACAGTGCCTAAAATAGCAAGTATTTAATAAATGTATGGGCTTCCCTGGTGGCTCAGCTGTTAAAGTTCCTATCTGCTGATGCATGAGAAGCAAGAGACTCAGGTTTGATCCCTGGGTCGGGACGATCCCCTGGAGAAAGGCATGGCAGCCCACTCTTGTATTCTTGTCTGGAAAATTCCATGGACAGAGGAGCCTGGCAGGCTATAGCTCATGGGGTTGCAAAGATGCATACACACAAACAACATTCATCAAAAAGAAGTCACACATTGAAAAAAGTAAAATATGCTGTAAGAAGCTAGTAAATTGCACTGACTATTAGAATATAGACTATTTGGATTCTAGTCTTGAAATATCAGGTTGTATGAGCTATGATAGTTTTTTAAACTTTCTTTCTTTCTTCATTGATTTTATAAGCATATTAATAAGTATCTTGCTTATCTCATGAGCTAAGAGTAATATGCATGAAATCAGCTAACAAGTTTGAAATTTTACTATTTTATGTAATATTAAAGTGAAATAATGGAAACAATCTTCAATGGTAATGTTTTTAAATGTATTTTGCCATATTTTCTAATATAAAAAGTAAGAACAAACAAATTTAACCAATAACCTTATCAATCATTTGTTGTGTATACACTACATTCCAGACATCGTACTATACACTTTTCTTATCTGTGTTCTCAGTCACTTCAGTCATGTCTGACTCTTTGTGACCCTATGGACTGTGGCCCACCAGGCTCCTCTATCCATGAGATTCTCCAGACAGGAATACCAGAGTGGGTCACCATGCCCTTCTTGATAGGATATTCCCAACCCAGGGATTGAACTGGCAACTCCTGTATTGCAGCAGATTTCTTTACCACTGAGCCACCAGGGAAGCCCTTTTATATTAATGTTTTCTCATTTAATCTCTAACATCAAGATACAATGTTTATGTTATATAATCAACAATGAGGAATGTTTTTATTTCATTCATAACATCAATGTACAGATCAGTAGTATTTACATTTTGCTAATGAGGAAACCAAAGCCTAGAAAGTTAAGTAATTCACCCAAAAGTACTAATCAATAATACTTGACATCCAAGTTCAGTTGCATAGTGTTTTATGCCAGAACTGAAGTTCTTAATAGGATAATGTGCTATTTTTCCACTCTAGCTTTACAATCCCTTTTTGGGTCTTAAGTAAACTAGAGAAATATTAACAAAAACATCAAGTCAGTTGTTTTTCATACCATTCCTGAAATGCCAAGAGCTGATGCAAAGAGTCCTTGAACATGGATAAAGATGAAAACCTTTAGCCTCCAGAGGAACAAATACACTACATGTACATTGGAATGTGAAAAACTATTCTGGCAAATACATGCTCTAGAGTTCTTAATGGGGAGTTAAAAGACAGGAAGCAGAAAGTAGACATGAATAAACAGCAGACTGAAATTTAAAGGGCCATAAACATAAAAAGTAATACTAGTCTAATACCTGGAAAGTGAAAGGTGTTTGACTTAAAACAGAAACAAGAAATGAGTTAATATAGTCTGAGACAATTGCTCTGTGTAAACAAGACGGTGTTTGTTTTTCAACGTTAAGTAATGGAAGCTCTGAGCAGCATGCGTGTATTCGACAAGTTTCAAAATTCAAGTAGACTGATTTTATGCTTTAACTGATTTAAGTTTTATGAGAGGCAAAATATAGCCTTTTGTTCTTTTATGATTATAATCTACTTGTAATATGTTTTGTATTATTGTTATAATTCATGTTTTGTAAGATTTCATTGTCAATTTTAATATGCCCAAAATGTGTTTTTAAGTACATTTTACCATACGGAGGCAATGTGTCTGTGAAGCAGTAGAGAAGAGGACATCTAATCTTTTTTAAGCAACTAATATGTACAAGCCACTGGGGATTTTGCAGTGAATTTATCTCTCAATGCTATCTGCTCAGTCATGTCTGACTCTTTGCGATCCCATGGGCTGTAGCCTACCAGTCTCCCCTGTCCATGGGATTCTCCAGGCAAGAATACTGAAGTGGGTAGCCATTCCCTTCTCCAGGGGATCTTCCAGACCCAGGGACTGAATCCATGTTTCCTGAATGGCAGGCAGGTCCTTTACCATCTGAGCCAAAAGGGAAACCGGCTATTCCCTGAAGGAGCTGATAAATTTAAGAGTAGGGATACACAGATATTTTTATTTGAAAAAAAAAATAATAACATATTCAGCTGTTGATAAGATTGTGCACGTACACCCAGTCGTGTCTGACTCTTTGTGACCTTGTGGAGTGTTGACCAGCAGGTTCCTATGTCTGTGGGATTCTCCAGGGGATCTTTCTGACTCATGGATTGAATCTGTGTCTCCTGAATTGCAGGCTGATTCTTTACTGCTTGAGCCATCAGGGAAGCCCTGATAAGTTTATGTATAGGCAATGATTTGTCATTTCCATTTGAAAAGAGAATAAAGGATAATTCTTTGTGAATATTTGTGGGGAAATGTTTCAGTTAGAAGGCATAATATTCAAAGGGCTATTTGGGAATGAGATTGACAGAACACTATGGAATGAATATTGTGTTCCCTCAATTCATACATTAAATCCTGATTGCCCATGTGATGATATTGGGAAGTAAGGCTTTTGAGGGGGTGATTAAGTCATGAGGATAGATGCCTCAGGAAGAAGACAAATGCTTTTATAAAAGATATCCCAGAGAGCTCTCTTATGAGGGTGTAAAGTTAGTTATAAGTCACTCAGTCGTGTCCGACTCTTTGTGACCCCGTGGACTGTAGCCCACCAGGCTCCTCCATCCATGGGATTCTCCAGGCAAGAATACTGGAGTGGGTTGCCATTTCCTTCTCCAGAGGATCTTCCTGACCCAGGGATCAAACCCAGGTCTCCCGCATTAGAGGCAGATGCTTTAACCTCTGAGCCACCAAGGAAGCACTCTCACCAGAGACAAGCTACTTACATCTTGTTCTTGGATTTACCAGCCAGCAAAACAGTGACAAATAAATGCTTGTTGTGTAAACCACCAGATCTATGATATTCTGTTATAACAACCTGAACTGACCACTACCCAAAGGACATTAAGGAGACTGCTTGGGCTGGATTGTGGTAAATGAGGGAGAGTCTGGCAGGATACTAGTTCAGAAACAGAAGCAAGATAAATCATATTGATGTTGCCTATTTGATTCAGAAATTTGGATGATATTATAGTGAATGGCCAAATATTGATATGAGCTTTACCATTTATGAATTAGCATATGATGTGGGGTGGGTGGGTTGTTTGGACTAGAAGTAGAAAACTTGTAGGTAAGGAACAGTTAGGAAGTTGGTACAGAATTTTGGTTAAGAGATAATGATATAGTTGAAAGTTGCTGAAAAAATACCATCCTGACACTCTGTGATGACCTAGAGGGTTGGGATTATATATGTAATTGTTACTGATTTGCATTGCTGTATGGATGGCAGAAACCAACACAAAATTGTAAAGCAATTTTCTACCAATGAAGCAATTAAAAAAACAAATTAAAGATGATTCAGAATAAACTTATGAAGAAAAACTTGGAGATAGAGATGATAAAACAGAATGAATTTCATGATGGACTGGTTGTGAAGCCTAAGCAAGAGATTGAATGATGAACTTATTTATTACATAAAGTTTGAGGTGAATATAATTAGAAGGGAAAATATGAATAACTGTGTTTTGAAAACGTAAGTTTGATGCATCTATGAGTTAACAAATAAATGTTGAGTAAATAGTTGGAAATAAAATTCTAGAACTCAGATCTAGACTGGAAATAAATTTGAGAATCACAGGTAGTGATATAGTGTGGCAAATGTGACAACAGATGCATTGCCAGATTATTAACGTGTCTGGCCAATGTGGGGACATTTTACAGAGGAATTTACTTTGAAAATTAGGTTTTAAAGAGACAACAGTATTTGATATTTATTGAGCATTTATTTCCTATCAGGCCCTCAGGTCAGTTTAGTTCAGTCACTCAGTCATGTCTGACTCTTTGCAACCCCATGAACCATAGCACGCAGGGCCTCCCTGTCCATCACCAACTCCCAGAGTTTACCCAAAGTCATGTCCAGTGAGTTGGTGATGCCATCTAACCATCTCATCCTCTGTCATTCCCTTCTCCTCTTGCCCTCAATCTTTCCCAAGATCAGAGTCTTTTCAAATGAGTCAGCTCTTTGCATCAGGTGGTTAAAATATTGGAGTTTCAGTTTCAACTACAGTCCTTCCAATGAACACCCGGGACTGATCTCCTTTAGGATGGACTGGTTGGATCTCCTTGCAGTCCAAGGGACTCTCAAGAGTCTACTCCAACACCACAGTTCAAAAGTATCAATTTTTCAGCACTCAGCGTTTTTTATAGCCCAACTCTCACATCCATACATGACTACTGGAAAAACCAGTACTTTTGGAAAAACCATCTAGCTTTGACTAGATAGACCTTTGTTGACAAAGTAATGTCTCTGCTTTTTAATATACTGTCTAGGTTGGTCATAACTTTCCTTCCAAGGAGTAAAAGTTTTTTAATTTCATGGCTGCAGTCACCATCTGCAGTGATTTTGGTGCCCCCCTAAAATAGTATGACACTGTTTCCCCATCCATTTGCCATGAAGTGATGGGACCAGATGCCATGATCTTAGTTTTCTTAATGATGAGATTTAAGCCAAATTTTTCACTCTCCTCTTTCACTTTCATCAAGAGGCTCTTTAGTTCTTCACTTTCTGCCATCAGGCCCTATACATATACTATTTCTGGCCAAGCAACATAAATATTAGGGGCTTCCCTGGTGATGCAGTGGTAAAAAATCTGCCTGTCAAGGCAGGTGATACAGGTTCTATCCCTGGGTGGGGAAGATCCTCTGGAGGAGGAATAGGCAATTCACTTCAGTATTCTTGCCTGAGAAATTGCACAGATAGAGGAACCTGGAAGCCTACAGTTCATGGTGTCTAAAAAGAGTTGAATATGACATAGTAACTGAACAACAACAACCTGAACATTATGAGGTAACTGAGATACAGTGGAAATATGGCACTGAAGCCATGCAAACCCAGGAACCATGGTTGGAACCCACTTTCTTTTTGAGTTGATAAAATTATCCCTTTACTTTCTATCACACACATCTTGGATTTTTTCCAACAGAGGAGAGAACAATGTCAACCAGAGTGAGCAATAGGACAATGTGGGAGATAAAATGTTTTCACTGAAGAACAGTGCTCTCTGTGAGCTGAATGGAGTATGTGTAGGGTTGGACCTAGGTGTCTAGGTTGGGAATTAAGTAGAAGTTAGGTGATGAAAGACCTAGCTTGATTTGTCTAGGATTTTGGCTCTGATCCTATGGAAAAATAAGGGCCATTCCCTCATAGCTCAGTCTGTAAAGAATCTGCCTGCAATTCAGGAGACCCAGGTTAGATTCCTGGGTGGGAAAGATATCTTAGGGAAGGAAATGGCAACCTACTCCAGTATTCTTGCCTGAAGAATCTCATGGACAGAGGAGCCTAGCAGGCTACAGTCCATGGGGTCACGAGAGTAGGACACGACTTAGCAACTAAACCACCACCGTTGCAGATTCCAATATGGGTAACGGTACTATGAAGCTAGGATTTCAGGAAGATTGAGTATGTAGGTAGCACAGAGACAGAGCAACCTATTCAATCCATTTATTTCAGTTATCACTTAATTAAAATAACTATGCTTTTTAATTAAAGAGATGTATTAGAAGAGTCAAAAATTCACCATTATTTGTTGATGCCAAGTAATGGAAATTTCCAAGTGTACCCTAAAAGTTTCTTATAATGTAGCTCCTTCAGTTTTTTATCCTTATTCTGAACAAAATAAATTCCAAAAGCTTATAAGGCTTACCATTGAGAGGGTAACAGGCAGGAAGGCCAGGGGTCTCCAAACGGAGGAAATAGCCTGCAAGTGTCAGACATTTTCTCTCTCTTAAGCGGCAGGAGAAAACAAACTAGCGATATTTTTTTCCTTCTCTATACAAATTTAAAGGAGGTTTCTCTTAAGATTCTGTGTTGCCATAATGATACCTGGTTTCACCTCAAATTAACCAATGCCTTTTTCTTATGGAAATGTTTATCTTAAGCTATGCTAATGTACCATGCATTTACCCCAAACTCTGTCTTCAAGTCCGTTCCGCCTTTTGGGCTCAACCTACTTGATAAACCAGTATGTTACACTCCGATATTGTTCCTCTAATCTATGTAAATGAAACTATTTGTATGGTGATCTGCCCTTCTTCAAGATTCAAGTTAATCATTTTATGGCCCAAGATCAACCATTTGGAGCCAAGGTTATCCCAAAATACTCTTATGGGTGTGGGGCCTGGTGCCATTCTAAGTTTTGAGACATTCCTTTCTTTCATTAACAGACTGCTGGTGACTATATAACATCCAGCTGAATACTAGCAGACGGGTACTCTTTCTGCCCCCTTCTGATGCCTATGTCAGAAGCTTTCTCTATCTCCTTTATACTTTAATAAAACTTTATGACACAAAAGCTCTGAGCGATCAAGCCTCATCTCTGGCCCCGGATTGAATTCTTCTCCTCCGGAGGCCAAGAATCCCGGCATCGTAATTCAACAACCTTTCACCATATACTTCAAGAACTGTCATCTCTGATCCTGTCATTACAACCTATCATAATTATAAAACATTGATGAGATTTTTAAATTAAATCAAATTTCCCAAATTTTATATTTTTGGAATGAAACTATACAGCTTTTGTCTACTTTCTATACACATTGCACTAATATAGATGACTCCATAGAATTTATATATGAATAAACTATATAGCTATTGTGATATTTTATAATACACTTTAAAAAACCTCTTAGAGCAGTGATCTCAAACCATGTACACACTAACATGTGTACCAATAATTTGCATTGGGAATATGGATGAATAAACCATTTCTCACACCTGAGGAGCTGACATCACAATTGACTACTTATTTTCACATTCTGAAAATGATACTTTATTTCTTAGTAAAACTGCCTTAGGAGACAGATGAGAAAGCTTAATGATTCAGATGAAGAGAGAGCACTCTTTAATATTTCTCTATATATTGGATTTAATTGTTTTTCAGGATCTTAAAACTATATCACTCCTTCAAAATGGTAGAAAATGCCGAGTACAAGTAAATATATTATTTCCTTATTCATTTCTTGACAAGATCTTATTACCTGACAAATTAATTCAAATCTCTTTAATCTCAATGAATAAACATAATTCTCACATCCCCACTTGTTTTATTTATGACATGGACTTCCCTGGTGGCTCAGTGGTAAACAATCCAACTGCTAATTCAAGAGGCACAGTTTCGATCCCTGGATCAGGAAGATCCCTTGAAGGAGGAAATGGAAACCCACTCTAGCATTCTTGCCTAGAGAATTCCATGGACAGAGGAGCCTGGCAGGCCCAAGTACAGGCATGGGAGAGTCAGACACAACTGAGCGACTGTCATTCACTAGTGACTATAAAACAACACACAAGCACAGACCTACACAGCTCACAGAGGACAAGTTATATAATATATATATCAGGGTATTTTTAACTACTATACTTATTTTCTGGAGTTTCAGCTTCTACATCATTCCTTCCAAAGAACACCGAGGACTGATCTCCTTTAGGGTGGACTGGTTGGATCTCCTTGCAGTCCAAGGGACTCTCAAGAGTCTTCTCCAACACCTCAGTTCAAAAGCATCAGTTATTCGGTGCTTAGCTTTTTTCACATTCCAACTCTCACATCCATACATGACTACTGGAAAAACCATACACTTGACTAGACGGACCTTTGTTGGCAAAGTAATGTCTCTGCTTTTCCATATGCTATCTAGGTTGGTCATAACTTTCCTTCCAAGGAGTAAGTATCTTTTAATTTCATGGCTGCAATCATCATTTGCAGTGACTTTGGCCACCTCATGCGAAGAGTTGACTCACTGGAAAAGACTCTGATGTTGGGAGAGATTGGGGGCAGGAGGAAAAGGAGATGACAGAGGATGAGATGGCTGGATGTCATCACCGACTTGATGGATGTGAGTTTCAGTGAATTCTGGGAGTTGGTGATGGACAGGGAGGCCTGGCATGCTGCAATTCACGGAGTCACAAAGGGTCGGACACAACTGAGAGACTGAACTGAACTGAACTGAATTATTTTCTCATAGATTACAGCAGGTGAGAATCTGTGAAAACAATTGTAGAGCTACAGTCAGTAACCAGGTGATCTTTCATTTTGCTTTGTTGCTGTTTGTCCACTAGGTGTCAGGCTTACACTAGTAACTTCAAAATACTGGCACTAAAGCAAAATGACTTTCACATCTATTTCTGTGTTTTCCAATAGAAATAAACCTAATTAATTGATAATAATAAAAGGTATGGTTTTTAATGGCAATAAGTTCAGTTATGTCGCTCAGTCGTGTCCAACTCTTTGCGACCTCATCAATTGCAGCATGCCAGGCCTCCCTGTCCATCACCAACTCCTGGAGTTTACCCAAACTCATGTCTATCGAGTTGGTGATGCCATCCAGCTATATCATCCTCTGTCATCCCTTTCTCCTCCTGCCACCAATTCCTTCCAGCATCAGGTTCTTTTCCAATGAGTTAACTCTTTGCATGAGGTGGCCAAAGTACTGGAGTTTCAGCATCAGCATCAGTCCTTCCAATGAACACTCAGGACTGCTCTCCTTCAGGATGGACTGGTTGGATCTCCTTGCAGTCCAAGGGACTCTCAAGAGTCTTCTCCAACACCACAGTTCAAAAGCATCAATTCTTCAGCACTCAGCCTTCTTCACAGTCCAACTCTCGTATCCATACATGACCACTGGAAAAACCATAGGCTTGACTAGATGGACATTTGTTGGCAAAGTAATATCTCTGCTTTTCAATATACTATCTAGGTTGGTCATAACTTTCCTTCAAAGGAGGAAGCATCTTTTAATTTCATGGTTGCAATCACCATCTGCAGTGATTTTGGTGCCCCCCAAAATAAAGTCTGACACTGTTTCCACTGTTTCCCCATCTAGTTCCCATGAAATGATGGGACCGGATGCCATGATCTTCATTTTCTGAATGTTGAGCTTTAAGCCAACTTTTTCACTCAGCTCTTTCACTTTCATCAAGAGGCTTTTTAGTTCCTCTTCACTTTCTGCCTTAAGGGTCGAGTCATCTGCATATCTGNTGGATGTCATCACCGACTTGATGGATGTGAGTTTCAGTGAATTCTGGGAGTTGGTGATGGACAGGGAGGCCTGGCATGCTGCAATTCATGGAGTCGCAAAGGGTCGGACACAACTGAGAGACTGAACTGAACTGAACTGAATTATTTTCTCATAGATTACAGCAGGTGAGAATCTGTGAAAACAATTGTAGAGCTACTGTCAGTAACCAGGTGATCTTTCATTTTGCTTTGTTGCTGTTTGTCCACTAGGTGTCAGGCTTACACTAGTAACTTCAAAATACTGGCACTAAAGCAAAATGACTTTCACATCTATTTCTGTGTTTTCCAATAGAAATAAACCTAATTAATTGATAATAATAAAAGGTATGGTTTTTAATGGCAATAAGTTCAGTTATGTCGCTCAGTCGTGTCCAACTCTTTGCGACCTCATCAATTGCAGCACGCCAGGCCTCCCTGTCCATCACCAACTCCTGGAGTTTACCCAAACTCATGTCTATCGAGTTGGTGATGCCATCCAGCTATATCATCCTCTGTCATCCCTTTCTCCTCCTGCCACCAATTCCTTCCAGCATCAGGTTCTTTTCCAATGAGTTAACTCTTTGCATGAGGTGGCCAAAGTACTGGAGTTTCAGCATCAGCATCAGTCCTTCCAATGAACACTCAGGACTGATCTCCTTCAGAATGGACTGGTTGGATCTCCTTGCAGTCCAAGGGACTCTCAAGAGTCTTCTCCAACACCACAGTTCAAAAGCATCAATTCTTCAGCACTCAGCCTTCTTCACAGTCCAACTCTCGTATCCATACATGACCACTGGAAAAACCATAGGCTTGACTAGATGGACATTTGTTGGCAAAGTAATATCTCTGCTTTTCAATATACTATCTAGGTTGGTCATAACTTTCCTTCAAAGGAGGAAGCATCTTTTAATTTCATGGTTGCAATCACCATCTGCAGTGATTTTGGTGCCCCCCAAAATAAAGTCTGACACTGTTTCCACTGTTTCCCCATCTAGTTCCCATGAAATGATGGGACCGGATGCCATGATCTTCATTTTCTGAATGTTGAGCTTTAAGCCAACTTTTTCACTCAGCTCTTTCACTTTCATCAAGAGGCTTTTTAGTTCCTCTTCACTTTCTGCCTTAAGGGTCGAGTCATCTGCATATCTGAGGTTATTGATATTTCTCCAGGCAATCGTGATTCCAGCTTGTGCTTCTTCCAGCCCAGCCTTTCTCATGTACTCTGCATATAAGTAGTAAACCATAAAGTGGAATTTGAAAGGTATTCAAAATAAAAACTGCGAATTGATTTACAACTGTGGTGTCTCCAAACAACATTCTAACATTCAGTGTTGTTTTTTTTTTTTTCTTTTATCACAGTTAATGTATAGAAATTTACCTAGTTTCTGCATTTGATAAAACAGGGCTTGAAAAGCATCATTAATTTTATAACAATGAAATTTCATGAGGTGAAAGAACCTGTGAGTGTTCTCCATTTTCATGGTCATCAACATAGTACAGAAGGTTAAGTAGAACCATTCTAGATAGCCTCCTGTTGCAGCCCTGCCAGTCACTGATCTGAAAGAATTCAGAATGGTTATAAGCGTCTCTCGGGGAAGGCAACGGCACCCCACCCCAGTACTCTTGCCTGGAAAATCCAATGGACGCAGTAGCCTGGTGGGCTGCAGTCCATAGGGTCGCTAACAGTCGGACAGACTGAGCGACTTCACTTTCACTTTTCTCTTTCGTGCATTGGAGAAGGAAATGGCAACCCACTCCAGTATTCTTGCCTGGAGAATCCCAGGGATGGGGGAGCCTGGTGGGCTGCCGTCTATGGGGTCACACAGAGTCGGACACGACTGAAGTGACTTAGCAGCAGCAGCAGCATAAGCGTCTCTTAAATAAAACTCTTGGAAGCTGTGGAGACAGATCACAAAGGCTTAGAAATCTCAAGGTTCTATTTACCATTTGGCTTTAATTACTCTGCTGGCTTTGTGAAACAACTGAAATGTCTCAAGTGACATTTCACTAAGACAGTTTTTCTGCCCAGTTAGAGAGGAGGATGACAGGTAGCTGAAAGAAGTCTGCCATGTTCTAAGAAATACTGCAAAATCTTCAGGTCTGTTTTAGCATTGAAAAGGGAATACTACTCAAAAGGGATAAATGGAAGAGACCGAGGTGGGAGCAGTAGTAAAGTAAGACAATATGACAAGGATGTTGAATAGGCTTTAGACCAATTTTGGCCTAGAGAGTAATTTTTCCTCTTAGGTTTCCCCTGCTTCTAAAGTAATTTGTTTCAAGTGGTATAGATGTGAAAAAAAACCTGTATAGCCAGAGGGTCAAAAACATTATAGAGAAAAGAGCCTTTCTTTAAGAGTACTAAAAGTACTTAAAAGATCAATATATACCTTTTCTTGTTGCCTGTATTTTTATCTTGATCAATTTCACTCTTTTCCTAATTTACCATTCTTTTCTTTCTTTTTTAGTTTTTACCTCTTTTCTAATCCTCTCAGTTTTCTTTTAATAATCTGTTTTTTTTTTCCACAAATGAGAAATTTCCTTTAATTTATTTGGCCACGTATATTTACTAATTTTTTTCATTTTGTGTTTATAATTTTAACTTTTAAAATAAAGGACCATTTGAGAAGAAACAGTATTATATGCTTCCACATATACACAAACTCATTTACCTTTGTATATGTGTGTATATATTAGATGAAAGGTGAAGCATTCATGAGCTCACTTATTTGTTTTTTGTGTGTGAATAAATAACTTACTGAGAGAAAGTTATGCTCTTTGGGACTTTCAGCCTATTCAGCCAAATTCAGTGTTCCAAGCAAGTGATTCTATTCTAAATACAAAAAAACTAGCATTGCTACAGGTAAAACATATTTTTGCTTCAAGCATAAATTATTAAAGTGTTATGCTGACAAAAGAAATAATTCTCACCTAGTAACATATTTCTGTTCTGATGTTATTCTTTTATTTTCTGCTTGGTTTGAATTCCTGTGGCAGAGATATTTATACAATGATGCAAATATCTAAATTCATATTTCACAATACAGACTGAAATGCTATAAAGCTCAGAATATATAGACAAGTACATCTTAATTTCTTTGTTATATTATTTGTTAATGTGAGAATGGCTAGTAACATGCTCTATGGCAGTTATGTGCTATATTTTATTGCCTTTGGGTGTCAATTATTTGTAATCCATTGGTTTTCATATCATTTTACTGATGTTCTTATTGGATTATTGAAAAGACATTTCAGTTCTCTAGGCTTGGAGGTTTTGAAGATGTCCATATTTCCCTGTGGCTGCAAGATTTGGATTTGTTACAAATGATTTAAATAATTTTAAGTAGCTTAAATAACATTTGTTGCATAGCTCTCCTAACAAGCGAGAATGACATAGGCTAGTACACTAGCTTGCTAATTTGCCTTGAGCTCAGATATATTACTTTTTCTCTCTAGGCATGTAGATACAGAAGATAAAAATGCTTATTAAGGAGAACACTGAAAAGAGCTACAGTGGAATAGTTGCTTATAGGACAATAACAACACAGAAACTACAATAACAGCCAAAAAACAAAATTTTGACTTAGAGTTCCAGAAAAACATACAAGTGTGTGAATGTTAGTGGTCAGAATATAGGTGATTCATTTTGAAGAAAAAGAGATATGTGGAAAAGAAATCCAGGAGAAAAACCACTAAAAAAATTAGCCTTATCAATATCAAGTAAGTCATGGAAACAGGATAATACTAGTAACTGAATGATATGAGAAAACTACTAAAGATCTTGATCCTGTGAAATTCTACTTAATTATTGATAAATCATCAGTAATGCCATCAAGAGATGAATGGATATATAAAACTTGAAGAATGTGTCATATAGCTGCTGTAGATACACAGTAAGCACTGAAACTCACCAATTTATAAAAGCAGAAACTTCTACACAGAGAGCCTGTAAGGTATAGCTCAGGGCAAGGCAGAAAAGAAAGGGAGATGACCTCAACGAAAGTAGGTTACCTTTATTCAGGCAAGGAGGGGCGACAGTCAGCCTAAGGACCAGGCTGAGTACAAGAGGGATCAGGGAGGCTTCATATTTAAAGGGAGGTTTTGGGAAATGATAAGGGAAACGTTACTCAAGCGGGATGTTTTGGGTATTCTTTGGTTGGGGTGGGATTTTCAGTTGGGCAGGGAGTAAGTCTCTGGCAGATGTAGGAAGTGGATGATTTCTAGACAGGGGGTGATAAGTCCCCTGGGCAGCAGGTGATAAGTCCCAGATAGATACAACCAGCCTGAAGCATCACGGTGGAACCTAAACTTCGGTTTTGTTTTCTCCGAAGTTAGATGATTCAGCAAGGGCCTTAGACTGTTGTTTTCTTTTCTAGGCCCAAAGACTCCTTCAGAAACTGCTCTTAAACAGCTACTCTACAGTCTGAACAAACACGCTGGCAGACCTTGAGTGTAGTCTTGACTTCATTCTTCTTAATGGAATCTACTTTTCTTCCGTAAAACAAACTCTTCATTCTAACTAGGGAATAAATGGTGATTTTACCAAGAGTTGATTCTATATTCATAAACTTCTAGTTTGAAGATATCCATTCATTTATCTATCCATTCCATAGATATTGAAAACACTATGTTGAGCAGAGTTCCAGACCCTTGGGATATAGCCTGAAACAGAGAGTCCTGTTTCTTATTCTCTACATTTGTTTATTTACTTACTTTGCTTATGGTTACCAAGGAGCAAGAGGAGGGTGGAATGACTTGGAAGACTGGAGTTGACATATATATACACCACTATGTATAAAGGAGATAACTGATGTTATATAGCACAGGGAACTCTACTCTGTGCTCTGTGATGATCTAAATGGGAAGAAAATATATAAAAGAGTGGCTATATGTATATTTACAACTGACTCACTTTGCTATCCAGCAGAAACAAACACAATATTGTGAAGTAAATATACCCTAAAAAAATTAATAACATTTTTATGATATAATTAACAGGTGTATAACACAGTGATGCACAATTTTGCAAGGTTATATATATTCCATTTATAGTTATTATAAAATATTGCTTATATTCCTGTTTTATATCACACATCTTTGTAGCTTATTTTATATTTAACAGTTTGTACCTCTTAATTCGGCTTCCCAGGTGGCTCAGTGGTCAAGAATAAGCTTGCAATGCAAGAGACATTTGTTTGTTTCCTCAGTCAGAAAGTTGCCCTGGAGAAGGAACTGGCAACCTGCTCCAGTATTCTTGCCTAGGAAGTCTCATGGACAGAAACGTCCATGGAGTCACAAAGAGTCAGACACAACTTTGCCACTGAGCAACAACAAAACCCATATAAGCAGAAACTTTGTTCTGCTCATCCCCATAATCTAACTGCTGCTGCTAAGTCACTTCAGTCGTATCCGACTCTGTGCGACCCCATAGATGGCAGCCCATCAGGCTCCCCTATCCCTAGGTTTCTCCAGGCAAGACCACCAGCTCCCCTGTCCCTGGGATTCTCCAGGCAAGAATAATAGAGTGGGTTGCCATTTCCTTCTCCAAAGCATGAAAGTGAAAAGTGAAAGTGAAGTCGCTCAGTCATGTCCGACTCAGTGACCCCATGGACTGTAGCCTACCAGGCTCCTCCACCCATGGGATTTTCCACACAAGAGTACTGGAGTGGGTTGCCATTGCCTTCGCCACAGAATCTAACTAAGTGGTTGCATTTTGTAAGGGGGTGAATATATAAGAAGCCAAAGAGACAACTGCAAAGTAGATGCAAGAAGTTGGTTGTACATGTGAGTTCCTGCATGGAAAGATATTTTAAATGGAAGATGTATTTCTATGCAAACTTTCAAAATAAAAATCAAATACCATAATTAGCTAAAGGATTTTCTTTGGTAACTTCCAGAAGGAAATTTAAAACAAGCAAAATGTATCTTTTCCTCTACATGCTTAATGACCCCCTGTCATTTACCAAACCTAACTAAATAATCTTTTGGTTTTAGAAGGATCATCATTTCCTCAGGGATGTCTTCTGTCACTCCTCAGTTAGCTTTCCATTCTTGCTCTGTAGGTGAGATCTATGTTCCTAAGTGCATTAAGAGTTACTTTGTCACAATGTTCTTACTATCATACTTACTATTATAATTAAGTTGTTTCTTAATTATTTTTCTTGTTGTTTCTTAATTATTTTTCTTACCCACAGTTTCCAAGGTCTGCAAGAGTGGAGCTTTAGGATCTTGTTTACATTGGTATGTGCAGTGTTTAGAACTATCAACATACAATAGTCTTTAGTGAGTATTTATTGAATGAATTACTGAATGATGGTTGCAAACAGGCAATTCTGATTGAATCCAATTCTTCAACTACTCCACAGTGACTTCTGTGAATCCTGAATTAGTTGAAGAAAAACAGAAGCCTGAAGATTTTTCTCATCTTAAATTCATTAAAGCTGACACCCTATATCCCTTTGGTCCTTGCACTCTACCATTGTTCTAGGAGAGTTTTTATTATTCTCCCTCTTTGAATCTCCAACAACTTGTTTTCTGTCTCCACTCTCCACTATTTGTCTTGCTTCCTATTTCACAGAGAAGATTAAACAAATTGGAAAGAATTTCTAGAAGCTATCACTGACCTGCATCTTTGTCCACTTTCTCGGCCATTTTTTCTGTTGATTTTGTTCATCTCCTAGGAAGTCGACTCCTCTCCTTACCTGTCCTACTCCAACACCCCTTTTCTACTGAGAGATGAAGTTTCAATACTTCCCACCTTCTCCAAAATCAGAGAGCTTTGTTCTGAATTTGATCTTTCTTACCTATGCTACTAATATTCTCTTTAGAAGGAAAGAGAAAAACAATCCTGCTTGTAGCATTCATCCTTCAGATATAATTCAATTTCTCTTTACAACAGGGATTCTCAAGACAGCATTCATGCAAGAAGTGTGGACAGAATTTAGGTAGTCACTCTTCAAGGATAAAAAAGCAAAAAAATTCTTGATCATTAAGTGACTGAAATACAGTGACCTTCCATTATGTATGTATCTTGACAATTCACCTCAAACAATAGTAGCTCTAACTGAACTACTAATGTAATATCACAAAATATCTTTCATAGTCATCATCATTTTGAAACTGGAATATCAGACTTTTCTATACATTGCTTTTTAAAGGTTAAAAACTCTTACCTTAGAACAAGATTCTTTGAAGTGTTTATTGATGTCACTGTTTTAAATTCTTTCTTTCTTTTTTTTTTTTCTTTTCTTTCCCCAACACTGAGAACATTTTCAGTCAGGCTCCTGTCCATACTGATCTACAAAGTAGTTTTCTATAACTACTTAAAATATGCATTTGCTGAGTGCAACAATCAAGGTTAAGTCTTCTCACTTTGGAAAGCATTTGTCATCCTTCTCTCTTTTATCTTAGAAGCATTGCCTTCACTTCCAAGGTCACACTCTCTTGCTTTCCTTCTACCCCAATGGTCGCTTATTTTTGAGTTTCCTTTGCAAGTTTATCTCCATAAAAATACTTTTTTTAAAAAATGTTGGAATCCTACAGGTTTAGTACTTAGACATCTTTTTACTTAACTGATAGTCCCCTGTATGATCTCATGTAGTTCCATGACTTTACATAAACTAAGTGTTGGTGATTTCCAAATGTATAACTCTCCAGATCTCTTACCTGAACAACCAACTGGTATTTTAAACTACCTCCACATTTATCTTGAATGTTTAAATGATATCTTCAAATGAACCTGTCCAAAACTGAATATGAATCTCTTTCCCTATCCCACCCTCAACCCTCAGCCTCCTGCTACATCATATTTATCTCAGTTATGGCAACTCTAACTTTTTAGCTCTTTGGTTCAAAATCTCAGAGTCATCCTTCACTCTTCTTTATTATTTCATGACTTATAATCAATGAAGCTTGGCAATTCTACATTGAAAATGTATCCTGCATACAACCACATATCATTTCCTAAGCAGCTATTATGTTGACCCAAGTCACAACTTTTTGTAGCTTACATTATTGTAAGAGACCACTAATGATCTCTGTTTTCATCCATGCTTCCCTCCAATATATTCCAAAGGCAGAAGTCTAAGTAATCTTGTTACGTAGAAAGTCAAATCACATCTCTTCTTTGCTCTGAACTCTCCAATAGCTTTGCATCTCACTTGGGATCAAAGCAGAGGACAGTACATATTCTGATTACCCATTTACCTTTGACATCTTCTATTATATGCTCCCTGGCTCATTCTGCAAAAGCTGCACCTGTCTTCTTGTTCTCCTCCAAATACATGGCAGTATCTCTTTCTCAGGATGTTTGCACTGTCTTCCTCTTATTTCTAGAAAACTATGGTTCCAACTGTGTTACTTCCTTGCTCATTTTCAGGCTTTATTATATGTCTGCTTCTGAATAAGGTTTTCTCTTGCCACTTCAGTTATCCTTTGACAATTTTTATTTTCCTTTATCTATTTATTTATCATTGAGAAAATTACTGGCAATTACTATATTTTACTTATTGTGTTTGCTGTCTGTCTTCAAACTTGCCTCTAGAATATAAGTTCTCTGAAACAACTTTGTCTATATCCTCTGGGGCCTAGAATATTATTATCTGATAGAAATGGTGACTCATTTTTTAATGAATGAATAAATAAGTGAATAAAGGACCAAACATATCTTGCCATACATCTTTTCATTTATCTGTTTTAATCACCTTGCTTTTAGATGATATAATGTCAAACTATAATAGTTTAATAAACATATGATGAGTAAATGAAGTAATGCTATATTTTACTTGTCTCTGAAATTATTACTATTTTACTTCTTAAAAGATTGCCATGTATATTTGATATGTTTCAGTACCTCTTCAGTGTAGTATGGTTATCTCATACCAGTCTTTATCTAATATTTCAAAACAAAACCATAGCTTTTAATAAAAAATGCCTAAGGTATAAGAAAATATTTTCTAAATATTGTATCGGTTATACCAAGTTTTACATATTAAATCTTATTTTGAAGCCTTCTTCTCATGGCTGTATGAGTTATTGCCATTCATATTGTTTTATTACCTGAAGGAATAACTTAAAATATTAATTACTTTTAATATTTATTTTATTAAAGATTGAGGTATTAATCTTATTTTGATAAATTTCTTAGAGTTTATAGAAATCCTTTCTACTTCTAAACAAAGATACCCATACAACTAAGTGCAAAATGCTCTTGAATATGCAGATGATAATGCATGAATTAGTCTAAGTAACAGTATACATTATTGGTCTAATGGAAAATTTCAACCATAAACTAAAAACTTTGTTCAAAATGGCATCTATTGAAGTATGTATGAAAACTATAATTTTATTATTTTGAACTATTTTCAAGGCTTTTACAAATATTTTTGACATATAATGGCTAATTATTTTTCTTCCTAAATGTCTTTTTGAAAACAAATATTATTTCCTGTATCTCATATCAAACCTAATGAAAAGGACATATTAACCACAGACTGATTTTGACCTTTGATATCATTTTATAGTACAATTCTTTAGAAAAATTATTGAATGACATCTAGCAAGTTTTTCCATCTATTTAATTGGACATAAAATGTCACCACTAGTTTCCAGCAAATAACACAAAATCATAATAATTCTATTTCAGACTTCTCTCATTACCAAATTTGAGCAGAATTAGATGTCTTATTATGTTAAATACTTAAATATTTGAAAAAACATTAAATGCTTTACTTATGTAAAGTTTACTATAAACATTGCTCTGTCTAATTGTACTAATTTGGGAATACCTCAAGGATATAATTCCCATATATCTCAAAACAGCCACATACAGAAAAATTAGACCTATACAGAGAAATATGCATCGTGTCATAAAACTTCAGTTTTAAAATTCTATAACTTCATTAAAAAAGATATTTATTAATTTCCCTTCTCACATTAAGCATTCTGTAAAATATAAATATTCTTGAAATACTAATATTTAGATGGCCAGTAAATTCATTCTAGATGTTACCAAAAGACTCAAATGAACTTTTTGGCCAACCTAATACAATTGGTTACAGATACTTTATTATATAATACATGCTAATGATTTCTTTAGTATCAGAGAAGAGTCAAGAATTGGACTAATTAATTAAATCACTGTAAAAAGATGAAAAGGGAGATTATAAAGAGACTACAAAAGGCAGACACTGACCTACAAAATGTTGCTGAAATTTTGCCTCTGTTTAAGGAAAACTTGAAAGTAAGCTTCATCCCCAAATATTAGTGGTTATTCACTCTACAAAGCAAACATCACTCTAGTACTGAAGACAGAGAAGGATAGTACAAGAAAAGAAAACTACAGGTCAAAATCTATGATGAATATACATCAAAAATTCTCAACAACATACTATCAAACTGAATTTAGCTACACATTAAAAGGATCATATATCATGATCCAGTGAGATTTATCCCTGGGATGCAAAGATGGTTCAACATAAGCAAATTAATAACTGTGATACATCACATCAATAGTAAAGGATAAAATCCTGTAATCTTCTCAGTACATACAGAAAAAAAAAAAATTTGCCAAAATTCGACATCATTTTGTGATAAATTCTTCCTTTATTCTTATAATTAAAGATGGTATAATCATCTGGCAGGCAAAATGTTAGAATTCTATATATGTTTTTTCTTATGGAAATAGAATATCAGATGATGTTTCTTTGAGGAAATCTTTGGGTGAGATATTTCCATTGTGATGGAACCCACCATAGACTCACTAATGTAATCAGTCTGTAACCAGCTCTGCTACTGCTAAGTCACGTCAGTCGTGTCTGACTCTGTGCAACCCCATCGACGGCAGCCCACCAGGCTCCTCCGTCCCTGGGATTCTCCAGGCAAGAACACTGGAGTGGGTTGCCATTTCCTTCTCCAATGCATGAAAGTGAAAAGTGAAAGGGAAGTCACTCAGTCGTGTCCGACTCCTAGGGACCCCATGGACTGCAGCCTACCAGGCTCCTCTGTCCATGGGATTTTCGAGGCAAGAGTACTGGAGTGAGGTTCCATTGTTACCATGATTAAAACCTGTGTCTCCATTTCATTATAAGAAGATGCACAGAAAGATTGAAAAGCATTAAATGGAAACAGTTTAATCAGGGACAGATAATTATAGAATTCAAAATAATGCTATTGAAATCTCAGCCAAAGCAACACCATCCTAGAACTTCTGGCGACAAAATGTATCTTCTGGAGCTCTGTCTTCCTTTGAGATTGAGATGAAAAAAGATGCTGAAGAATTTATGTGTTTAATAAAAATGGATATTATTTAACATCTGTGTTATAACAGATTATGTGTGTAACTACATAATATTTAGGAGATTTATTGAGGTGGTACTGTACAATTTTTCTAGATATGAGCAAATCCAATTAAAAGTTTTGATGACTAAATTAGGAATGATAAATGCTTACTATATGTTAATGCATTATGACAGATATTTACATATATATTCTTATTCAATTTTCATAACAATGACATATCATTTTTCATTACATATGAGAAAACTTTGGCTCAGAGATGTTCACTAACTTGTTCAATATGATATATCTAGAAATTGGCAGGTTATAAATTTGAACACAGGTGTTTCTGCTTTAATTACAAAATCAATACTTTTTACAAGTTGACAACAAAATATAGTGCTTATGTTAAATCAGAATCAAATTATAGTTTAACTCTTTAATTATTCTTTCACATATAATTGATATTATTGTACATACAGTTGAAGATGCTAAACTGTAAAGTCATATTAAGGTTTTATAACCAGCATGTGTTTATGGGCATTTTCATAAGCATAAATCTCTTGATAACATCATAGTTGAAATGATCCGAAAATAAGAAATAATAATAGATTATACACCGAACTTATTTTCTCTTCTTTTAAATAAAAATAATTCATTTAAATTTCTGGAGTTAAGAATCAATCTAGAATCAACACTTTGAAAATCTTATTTATATTTCCAATACAGCAGTCTGTAACTATTTTTTCTAGAGTTTACAAATCCTGTGGCTGTCACTCTACCTTATACTACAGTTTCAAAGTGGAGCTGGAAACTCATTCCTAACCCTGCCATTTTTGTATTGACACATACATTTGTTGCCCTTGTTCAATGTTGATCTGATTATAAGTCTGCTCTTGTAGTTGTATTTCTATAGAGAGTTCATTTTAAGTTCACTTTTGTATAAATAACTTTAATGAACTTTCTATGTGCCTAACATTTTTCCTTCCAAGGAGAAATTTTTTTTTTTAATAAACAGGTTTTGCTGTATGGGTGAAATCAATTACAAGACATTTTCTAGGTGTAGATTTTCTTTCATTTATTACCTGAACTTCATTTATCTTAATGACATACATTTACTCCAAATACAACACAGAAATTTCTAATAGTTGATCCAGACTATTTTGTAAACCATCTCAAATACTGATTTTTAAAAATAAATTCAGAAAGCAATTGGTCTGGGTGACCAATCTGATTCTAGGTAATTAAATGGCAAGAAATAGACGACATGGATCACTAGCTTTTCTGCTTAAGGAGTGGTGGCTAGCTGGATGTTTAAAGAAACAGGAGAGTGTCCATCCTCACCAGCAAAGCTTGCTTCTACACATGAATGACTATATGCTTTCTTACAAAGTCACTTAAGCTCTCTGCTTCTGAGTCACTCATCTGTAAAAGAGTATGGGGATGATCTGGAGGGAAGATGTGGGGTGGGAGGTGGGAGGGGGGTTCATGTTTGGGAGTTCGTGTGAAAAAATAAACAAATACAAAAAAAAATAAAAAATAAAAAAAAGAAATACAGTTAGCTATCTTCCACTTTCCAAAAAAAGCTGTGAAGAGTGTAATTAATTAGTATATTCAAACAGATTTAGGAACTTCAAATTAAATGTAGGTATGAAAAAATAATTTGGCTTTCACATAATTTCTTTAGGTATCTCAAAACACAACAAAAACAGTTTTTCCAAGGAAANGAGAAATACAGTTAGCTATCTTCCACTTTCCAAAAAAAGCTGTGAAGAGTGTAATTAATTAGTATATTCAAACAGATTTAGGAACTTCAAATTAAATGTAGGTATGAAAAAATAATTTGGCTTTCACATAATTTCTTTAGGTATCTCAAAACACAACAAAAACAGTTTTTCCAAGGAAATTAAATTGCATCATAGTTTAAGAAGTACGTGGAACATTGGTAATATATATAATTTAATTAGATAAATGACTAATTCTTGTGAGAAAGAGTTCTAGTTTATGCCATTTTTTTCCCACCCTTTCTTCCTTTCTTCCTTCCATGCATTCTTACATCTTTAAAGGTTTCCAATATATGTTACTGAAGTATGTTCAAGTTCTATGAGTTCTCAATATATTTTTTTCATTGTTTGCAGGCACTCATTTTTTGTGCTGGGCATTTATTACTTTAATTTCTAGCTACTTGTGCTCCAGTAACAACAGAACACCTCCAGTAAAAACCCATGTTATGGAAAAATCTAGCTTCTCTTCTTTGGAGAATCTCTCTTTCTCCTATTCTTTTATTGTGTTAGCAAAAGAGGAGCTGGTATGTACCCACATGATTTAGTTTCTTCTTTCCTAGGATGGGAAAGAACCTGCCCCTCAAAAGGCAGTCTTGGTATTTCATTCATATTGTCCCCCAGAATGCCAAGGGCTGCAAAGATGTGAAGTAAATTAAAGTCCTAACTCAGGATTGTTTTTAAGTGGAGCTTTTCAAAATAATCATTTCAGTTTTGATTTTTAAAGTTTTTGATATACAGTTGACAGGTAGCATTATATTAATTTCAGTGTGCAATATAATGATCAATCTCTGTATATATTATGAAATGATAACAGTAAGTCCATGTTGGGAGCCGCGTTAGGCATTACTGACAAAATGGAGGCATGGCCCTAGACCCCCTCCCTTTATTCCGTAGGCACAGACCCAGAATAAAAGAGTTAGGCTTTGTGATTCTGACTTGTTTTTTCCTTTCCTCGGCTGAGTTGACTGAAGAGAATATTAAGGTGCTTATTGTTTTTGAGAGGAGCATGAGAAGGCATAAAGCCTTATGCAGCTGTCCTCAAATAATGATTCATAAAGTTAATCATTGACATTTGTTCAAGGACTTTTACAAAATAGTGTTCCAGGGTGAGCACAGAGGCCACAGCTTGAGACCATGGGAGGGATTCCTATCTGAAGCATATTTGTGAGGAAAGTGTTTATGGCAAAGGAGTTTGCTGAATTTATAGCTTAGGAATAATTAAAATAGTTAGAAGCTAAAGATTTAAGGGATGTTGTAAAGTTACCATATTCTACTATAGCTTATAGAGATTAGGGACTTAGAGATATTTATAGCTAGAAGTCCTTTCTTAGAAATAGTGAGCTTAGGATAGTAGGAGCAAACAGGACTTAGAAAGATAAGAATTAAATTGAAGAATGTGGTAAGCAGCCCAGACATTAGCATGAGTTACAGTGTATTCACAAGGACTCATGATAAAAATGGATAAGAGAATTGCTGAGGAAGGAACTCCTTTTGAGGGGCAACAATGATTTTTGGAGAAAAATAAATCTGGGTCTGTGGGAACTAAAAATATCAAATCTCTGACCTAATGCTTTTGTAAAAATATAAAAGAGAATCATAAGCTTGAAATAAACAGGCAGTCAAAAAAAAAAAAAAACCTCAGAGGCTGCCTCAGTTTCTCACCAACAGTGCTCACCCATTCAGGTTGAATCCCTGACTGCTGGAGCTGGACTCTGGCAAGTCCAATTAGCATCCATCATCACACATAGTTACATAATTATTTTTGTAGTCATGAGAGTTTTTAAATTTTATTCTCTTAGCGACTTTCAAGAATATTATAAAGTATTATTAACTGTAGTCACCATGCTGTGCATTACATTCTCTGACTTGCTTATTTCACTGAAAGTTTGTGCCTTTTGTCCCTTCCCCAAATTTGTCCATCTTCCACCCCCTAATACTTCAGTTTTAATAGTTAAATATCAGGATTGTAATAGCTCAGTTTTCACCTCAAATATGCAGATGACACTACCCTTATGGCAGAATGTGAAAAAGAACTAAAGAGCCTCTTAATGAAAGGGAAAGTGGAGACTGAAGAAGCTGGCTTGAAACTCAACATTTGAAAATCTAAGATCATGGCATTTGGTCCCATGATTTCATGGCAAATAGATGTGGAAACAATGGAAACAATGACTGACTTAATTTTCTTGGGCTCCAATATCAATGAAGACAGTGATTACACCTGTAATAGTAAAATATGTTTGTTCTGAAAGAAAAGCTATGAGAAACCTAGACACTGTATTAAAAAGCAGAGACATTACTTTGCCAACAAAAGTCCATCCATAGATGGACTTCTGTGGGATACAAAAAAAAAAAAAAGTGCAACACTGGAAAATACACTATAACTCGGAGAAACAGGTCATAAAATAGAGTGAACATAAAGATATTAATGACAGAAAAATGATGTATCTTTTCTGTTTTCCTGAATATATATATATATATATATAAGTGTATAGGAATGCAAGGGATTTCTGTGTGTTGATTTTATATCCTGCAACTTTACTATATTCATTGATTAGCTCTAGTAATTTTCTGGTGGAGTCTTTAGGGTTTTCTATGTAGAGGATCATGTCATCTGCAAACAGTGAGAGTTTTACTTCTTCTTTTCCAATTTGGATTCCTTTTATTTCTTTTTCTGCTCTGATTGCTGTGGCCAAAACTATTTTGAATAGTAGCGGTGAAAGTGTTCACCCTTGTCTTGTTTTATTTTGTTCAGTTGTTTTTTAATTGCACAACCCATGAATACACCTGCATTTTAAACTTCAGTGACATGTTGCACAAGTGCCAGTCCCTCCCCAAAGGCAGTCAATGTCCGCAGCTTTGAACACATCCCTCCAGACATAAAGATATTAATGACAGAAAAGTTATGTATCTTTTCTGTTTTCCTGAATATTTTTTTAATACTTGAATATCTATATCTGACCATATGGGCTGATATGTACTGTCTTAATTAAGTAACTCATGCATAAGTCTTGGATTATCTGTTGCATTCATAATGGGTGAAAGTATCTGAGGAAGGCAAACTATACATGAGCAATTTAGGTAAATTCAGTCATGTAATCCACCCACATGCCTAAGGTAAGTTTAGATAACAATGATAGAATATTTTGAACAAGATTTCATACACTTTTCCCCCCTTTTGTTCTAAATACTCTATAATCTATTCATGGTTCAGCTGTTATAGGGTTAGATATAAATCTTGTGTTTGATCAACTTTCTCCCTTTCAAAATATTCAGGTTTATTCTACTTCTCAAGGGTTTGACAGAAAAGGATTTAACATTCCTGAGGAGGCTAATTTTAATAAAAGAATACTTTATGAAATGAGCACACTTTCTACACATCAGCAAATTCATACTTCAGTTTACAGCTGCTTTAGCAGATTTTAAGTACAAATGTTGCTTAATCCACCTCCTGTCACTTAAACAATGTTTTAAGTATTTGTCACCAGGAATGTATCCAAGAAAATAAGTTCAGTGGCTGGTGTGATGATAAAGGAACCAAGGTTCCAGAGCTCTTGTTCTGGTGATGTCAGCAATCATTGTTGAATATTTCTGACACTTTGATGTGATAATATTTTCTCTTCTAATTACTAGCAAGTAAGGGCAAAGATGAAATAAAGTAAAGATAGCTATTCTTGACGTGTACTACTCTTCGACCTCTGGGAAAACCTGAACTTGGTTGCTGGTATTTGTTATATCAGCTTATGTCACAAGTGGGCATTTTAGACCAAGAACTTAACATTACTGAATAAATCAAAGGTTAGAAAATCAATACATCCCTTCCCATAATCTTTCACTACATTATCTCTCCACTAGCACTTTTGATAAAAACCCACTGCAAGATGATTTTACATCTAGTAAATACAGGACTAGAGTTTGCATATCAACCTGGCTTCTGCCTTCCTCAAGTATTATTAATATTTATGTAAACATTTACACAGGCTTCCCAGGTGGCACCGTGTTAAATAATCCACCTGCCAATGGAGGAGACACAAGAGATACAGGTACAATCCCCGAGTTGTGAAGATCCCCTGGAGGATGAAATGGCAATCCACTCCAATATTCCTGCCTGGAATTTTTCATGGACAGGGGAGCCTGGTGGGCGATAGTTCATGGGATTGCAAAGAGTCAGTCAGGACTGAGCACACAGTACCCACACGAAAGTTTACACAGGTCTAGCTGAAAATTACATGTTCTGATATAAAACATCTTTACTTTCTTTGGTGACTGTTAGGTAGATGCAAAAAAGAACTATAAACTCAAAATATGTGGAAGAAGATTTCAGTCAAGATTATTTTTGCTGAGGCCAAATATCAGTAAGCTTCCACTTGAGATTCCTACTGGGCTTTTGATTGAAAGATTGTTTTCAGAGAAGAAAATCACCTTCCTTACTATCAACATTAATTATCTTCTTTTCTTTAATGAAGTAAATGACACTACTAGTCATTCACTAAGGTAAAATACATAAGATATTATTTGAAAAGATAAAAGTTATAAGCCCTATGAGTTGTAATCAACTAGAGTTCTCCCATTTTCTTCATCCACTCATGTCACACTTCATCAGCTAGCAAGATCATTAGCTATTTCAAAAACAATTTCCAAATACGTTCACACTGTTACATCATCACCAGAGTTCAAGGCAGCATCTTTCTCTTTGCATACTATTAATATATAATCTCACACATTTGTGTCTATGCAAAAATAAATACTTTTGTTTTCTAACTTTTTACCAAATAGGTGATCTTCCCCAAAGGATAATTAGATCTTACCTGTCCTGTTTAAAATATCTTATTAGTTTCTCATGCCATTTAGAAGAAAATCTAGATTTGTATCCATAGCACACAAGGTACAATGCAGTCATATGCTGGCTATTTATTGTCTCTGTACCCTACTGAGCTCCAGTGACATTGGTTTCTTGTTTTTCTTCCTAAACTCACCAATTGTGTTTTTTTAAATATTAATTAATTTATTTTAATTGGAGGTTAATTACTCTATAATATTGTATTGATTTTGCCATACATCAACATGAATCCACCACAGGCATACAAGTGTTCCCCATCCTGAACCCCCTTCCCTCCTCCTTCCACGTACCACCCCTCTGGGTCATCCCAGTGCACCAGCCCCAAGTATGCAGTATCATGCATTGAACCTGGACTGGTGATTCATTTCATATATGATATTATACATGTCTCAATGCCATTCTCCTAAATAATCCCACCCTCACGCTCTCCCACAGAGTCCAAAAGACTGTTCTATACATCTGTGTCTCTTTTGGTGTCTCACATACAGGGTTATCATTACCATATTTCTAAATTCCATATATATGAATGGATAAGAAAGCTGTGGTACATATACACAATGGAGTATTACTCAGCCATTAACAAGAATACATTTGAATCAGTTCTAATGAGGTAGATGAAACTGGAGCCTATTATACAGAGTGAAGTAAGCCAGAAAGAAAAACACCAATAGTGTTTTATTACTATGATGTCTTTCTTTTCTTTTCTTTTTTGCATAGCTACTGCCTAAAATTGTCTCCATTGGCTCTATAAAATGCTGATATCTTAAGGTCTCAGGCCTGTGTCATTTTGTCCATGAGATTTTTCCTGCCCACTCAGATACCCCCTCTCAGGACATCTCTTTTGTTTATCTCTAGTTGCTTATCAGTAACAGAATGGATACTGTTAATTTATTTTCTTATTTTTCTAGAATGTAAGGTCTGCAAGGCAAATTGCCAGTGTCAACTCAGTGCCTATATCAATGTATTGAAAATAGAAGAAGATACTTTCTTGAACATTTATTTTTTAGACTGTGCACAACAAAAAGAATAAAATACTTAGGAATAAATATACCAAATGAAACAAAAGACCTATAAAGAGAAAACTATAAAACACTGAAGAAAAAAATCAAATATAACACAAATAGATGGAGAAATATACCATGTTCATGGATCAGAAAAATCAATATAATGAAAATGAGTATACTATCCAAAGCAATCTATAGATTCAATGCAATCCCTATTAAGCTACCAATAGTATTTTTCAGAGAACTAGAACAAATAATTTCACAATTTGTATGGAAATACAAAAAAAAAAAAAA
>SJYX01017333.1:240373-277415 GCA_006410675.1 Oreotragus oreotragus | reverse complement strand
AAAAAATTCGGTCGTGCCCAGCACTTGGGTCGTGCCCCGCACCTCGTGATCCCATGGGCTGCAGCCCGCCAGAATCCATGGGAGTCTCCAGGCGAGAACGCTGGGGTGGGGTGCCATGCCCTCCTCCAGGGGAATCTTCCCCAATCAGGGACTGAGTCCATGTCCCCTCCCTGGCAGGCAGATTCTCTACCAGCGAAGCCCCTTTTTCCTTCCCCCTGCAATAAATTCTGCCAGGATTTCCACTGACAGGAAAGTGAAGGCAGACTGGTGCCGCTCTGCACTGGGTGCTACCCGGCCCGAGTCAGAACGGAATGAAGCCAGTGACACCTGCTTGATGGGTGGTGATCACCGTGCTACAGAAGGCAGGTCAAGAGAGAAAGACAAGTATCACAAGGTATCACTGACGGGTATCTTCTTAAAATTAATGTGAATGTAGGCTATTACACAGTAGAAACAGACTCATAAACTTAGAAAACCAACTTATGATTATTTTTTAAAAAGGGATGTGAGATAAATGAGTTTTAAAGGAATAAACCGACGTCAATATATATCAGAGAACCAGAAAAAAACTGCAGAATTCTATCTGGGGAAAACGAAACCAGAAAAGAACTGATAAACGTCGGTGTATCACTGAATCAAGCTCCTGTACACGTGAAACAAACACAGTGTCGGAAATCAACCCTACTCCAAAATACAACAAGGAAGGCACAGGAAAAGAAATTCCCAAGGGGAGGTTGAAGCAGAAGCAATGCTGCCACCTTGTGGCCATGTTTGTAACAGCAACTCTCAAAGCTGTGTTCCGTTCAGTTCAGTCCGCAGTCGGGTCCACCTCTTTGCGACCCCATGGACTGGAGCACGCCAGGCCTCCCTGTCCATCACTGACTCCCGGAGATTACTCAGACTCATGTGCATCGAATCGGTGATGCCATCCAACCATCTCATCCTCTGTCGTCCCCTTCTTCTGCCTTCAATCTTTCCAGGCACTCAGTATTCACAACATCCGTGGGGTGGTAAGTAAACAACAGCTGCCCTCCAGAAGTCTCCCAGGGAGGGTCAACAAACAAGAATTCAAACCTTAGCAGACAGTCACAGAGCCAAGTTCAACAGGCACCTTTAACTCACATCCTTTAAGAAAAAAAATCACAGGAAATGACGTCCACATCGCTAAATATTAGGGAAGTGCCTGTCAACCCTGCAGTGAGGTGTCACCTAAAGCCAGTCAGAATGGCCACTGTCAAGCCCTTTATAAACATCAAGTGCTGTAGACGCCGTGGAGAAAAGGGAACCCTCCTCCTCTGCTGCTGGGAATATAAGTTGGAGACAGCCCCTCTGAAGAAGTGTGTGGATTCCTTGAACAATGAAAACGAGAATGAAAATAGAATACTCCCCAACACCATACACAGAAATACAAGGTCTAAATGGGAAGATGGAGACTGTGACATTCTTGAGTAAGATATACGCAGGACACACATTGACATTCATCACGGGAAGTTCTTCTGGGCTCCAGATCTTAGAATAATGAAACATAAATCAAAAGCAACCAAACAGGGCCTCATTAACCTCAAAGCATTTGCACAGAAGAGGAAACCCTGAACAAAAGAAAAAGACAACTCTCAGAATGGGAAAATATATTTGCAATCAAACATACCCACAAGGAATTCGTGTCCAAAACATAGAAAGAGTTTGTGCAGCTCAATATCAAAAAAAACAAAGCAAGCAACCCAGGAAATAAAAGGGCCCGAGATGGAAACAGATATCTTCCAAGAAGGCACAGCGACTCTCATGAGGCACATGACTTGCTCATCACCCCTGTTAGAGACAGGCCCATCAGAAGGCCCTGCGGCGGGAGGATCCCTGGAGAAGGAAATGGCAACCTGCTCCAGGATTCCTGCCTGGAGAATCCCATGGACAGAGGCGCCTGGGGGGCTGCAGTCCATGGGGTCACAGAGAGTCACACAAGGCTGAAGCAACTTAGCACACACTTAGCAATCAGAAGCTCAGTGTGGTAGAATGCCACCAACAGCATCATGAATGGACAGACTGATCTTCACACTAAGCGCAGATCAGAGAAAGACAAACGTCATGAGAGATCGTTGAGAATTATACTCCAGTGAGTGAAGTGAAGTCGCTCAGTCGTGTCTGACTCTTTGCGACCCCATGGACTGCAGCCCACAAGGCTCCTCCATCCGTGGGATTCTGCAGGCAAGAATACTGGAGTGAATTGCCCTGTCCTTCTCCAGGGGATCTTCTCAACCCAGGGATTAAACCCGGGTCTCCGGCAGTGCAGGCAGATGTTTGACAATCTGAGCCACCTAATGCAAATGAACTATCTCACCCAGTTAGAAACACTCACAAACTTAGAAAACCAACTTACAATTGTGAAAAAGATGTTAAGGATGAGGGACAAGTTAAGGGTTTGCTAATCTCATATACATACTGGGCTGTTCTTACTCGCTCAGTCGTGTCCAGCTCTGAGACAGCACGGACCTAGCCCACCAGGCTCCTCTGTCCATGGGGGTTTTCCAGGCAAGAAAAATGCGCTGGGTTGGGATTCCCTCCTCCAGGGGATCTTCCCCAGCCAGGGATCGAAACTGCATCTCTTGCATCTTCTGCGTTGGCAGGCAGGCTCTTTACTGCTAGCAGCGCCCGGGGAGCCCACGGACACGGCATGAATCCACACACATTACTATGTATCACAGAGATGACAGAAAGGGATTTGGTGAAGAGCGCGGGGAATACACACTGTCGTCATCTATGCAGAACAAGAACCCAGAGAAAGAAGGGACAAACGTACGGGTACCACTCAAGCAAGTTCCTGCACATCTGAACAAACAGTTTCAGAAATCAACTCTACTCCAACAGAAAGTAACAATGAATGCACAGAAAGAAAGAGGGGAAAAAGAAAAAACCGGGGCCCTGAAGAACTGCTGCTGGCTTGTGGCCGCTTTTTCTAACAGCAGCTCCAAAAGCTCTGCTGCCTGTGTCCACACGAGGACTCTGCAACTGCATGGACCGTAGCTCGCCAGGCTCCTCTGTCCATGGGACTCTCCAGGCAAGAGGACTGGAGTGGGTTGCCATGCCCTTCTCCAGGGAAAATTCCCGACCCCGGAATGGAACCCGCGTCTCCTGCATTGCAGGCAGATTCTTTACGGTCTGAGCCGCAAGAGAAGCCCCACTGCCTGGAAGGGGTTGTTTACAGAGACCTCACTCCCAGCACACCTGGGAAGGGCTGGCCGGCCGGATTCTCACCCATCAGGGGCTCAGAGCGGCAGAGGGCGGGCCCTGTTGTGCCGGTCAAGCGCAAGCAGCAGCAGTGCAGTCCTGGGGTCAGGATGGACGTGGGGCTGCAGCTCTGGCTGGTTTTCTGATCATTTTATCTGGCCCTCAAGCAGGAGGCAGTTTCGAGCAGACCTTCTCCTAGTGAGAGGAACCCAGGAGTCCAGCAAAGGGGTGGTGGTGGGTGGAGACGGTGCCCGGCGCAGCAGAAGCCTCTGCAAGTCCTGGTGTTCGGAGTACACACAGAGCAAAGCCCAGGGTCGCTGACCTTCCAGGAGAGGCTGTCTGTCAGTCCAAGTCCTGCTCTGAGTGGCTCAGGGTCAGGTCTGGCCAGGAAACGGGCTGGGGGTGCTCTGTGATGACCTCGGTGTGCTGAGCTCCGCCCAGACCAGCCCCTCCCCTGGGCAGGGTCAGCCCACGTGAACCCATGCCCTGGGAGGGGCGTGTTAACAAAAGCCCTCTCTTTGCAGCTGGCACACCATCGATTAGGGTGCAGATTAAGATCAGCTGAGGGCAGAGGGTCAGGGCCCTTTCGGCTGTGGCCCTGCAGGAATCCAAGCTCGCTGTGCTCGCTGCAGGACAGGAGGTATTGAGACAAGTAACACAGCTGTATTCTTAGAGCCAGATGACCAGCAAGATGGCCAGTAATTGTCTACAAATAAACATCTTGTCGGGGTCTGGATGTCAGGTTCTTTCAGGAATCAGACATGGGGGACGTGAGGAAACCAACTAAAAAGACCCTCATTCATCTTGCAAATATCCTGGAATGGCGAGCCTCAGGCAGGCCGATGTGTTAATTTCTTGCTTCCTGCATCCCACAGGGGAACAGGGTTCTGAACAAAGGCGCTGCAGCTTATCAGTCAGGCAGAGGGGCAGGATTCTCCAAGGGGAGCCCTCAGGTGTGATTATAATAACATAAGCAAGTCAGTCAGCAGGGCACAGAAACAGTTCCCAGGAGGAAGAGCTGTCTTAGTCTACCACGTGGGGAGGTGAGGGTTCACAGGGTCCTGCCTGGGAGGTGGCTTCTCGTCGCCCTTCCCTCCCCAGCGCCTGGCACCACTCCCTTGCCCTGGGTTTGCCTGCATCTTTCCAGTAAATTGAATCCTAGCGTCTGCGGTTGTTCTGGGCTGGATGTTTGTGCCCCTGAAACTCACATGTTGAAATCATGACGCCCAGGCGATGGTGTGACCATCTGTTCATGAGTGGAGACCCCATGAACAGAATCCCAGTCCTTATGACAGACACGCCCAAGGAGCCCCCTCAGCCCTTCCCCCACCTGAGGACACCGTGAGGACCCCGCCCCCCACCAGGACCATAGTTTCACCAGAACCTGCCCATCCTGACACCCTCATCTGAGACCTCTGGCCTCACAGCTGTAGGAAATGCATTTGCGTTGCTGAGGCACCCAGCCTCCTGTCGTGCTACGGCAGCCCACGCAGACTCAGGCAGCGAGCCCTTCCGCATCTGCTTCTCTCTCTGAGCATCGTGCATGCGGAGTCCATCCACGCTGCAACCCGTGCCACAGCCTCACTCCTCTTCGCGGCTGTGTCATATCCCACTGTGTGCATGGACCCCATTCTGTTTCTCCACCCAGCCACCCAGCCACCCTCCCACCACCCATCCACCCATGCGTGCCCACCATCCATCCACCACCCATCCGCCCATGCGTGCCCACCATCCATCCACCACCCATCCGCCCATGCGTGCCCACCATCCATCAACCCTCCACCCTCCCACCATCCATCCACCATCCATCCGCCCATGCGTGGGATACAATCCACAGGGTTGCAAACAGTCGGACACGACTGAGTGGCTGAGCACAGGAACAACAATAAGGGCGTTTGCCATCTGCCACCATGGAGATTTAACCTGTGCTGCTACAGCAGCTGACTTTCAACACCCCCGAGGGGAATTCAGGATGCAGAGGGAGGCTCTCTGTGCTCCAGGGAAACTGGTGGAACAGGTCTTTGGATAGTCAAGATATTTTCAGGAACTGATTTCATGATCCCAATCTTTGCATTTCCTCATATCTAGAAATTAAAAGACACTGCTCCTTGGAATAAAATCTATGAAAAACCTAGACAACGTATTAAAAAGCAGAGACATCACTTTGCTGACAAAAGTCTCTATTGTTAAAGCTATGCTTTTCCCAGTGGTCATGTATGGATGTGAGAGTTGGACTATAAGGAAAGCTGAGCGCCAAAGAATGGATGCTTTTGAACTGTGGTGTTGGAGAACACTCTTGAGAGTCCCTTGGACTGCAAGGAGATCCAACCAGTCCATTCTACAGGAAATCAACCCTGAATATTCATTGGAAGGACTGATGCTGAAGCTGAAGCTCAAATACTTTGACTCACCTGAGATGTTACAAGGTTTGGCACCGCTGCCAGGGGACCCCACACCCTTCCCCCCACAGTGAAGGAGGAGGGGACTGCCAGAGGGGCACATAGGAGGGACCTGCACTGTGGGGCTGGGACTGGGTGAGAGCATCCGCTGTTTGCTCAGCCTCCCTGGGGTTGCTCCGTCAAAACAGAATTCACAGGCCATCGCTTTTATTTGAACTTATAAATGGCTCTCCCATTCCCTGGAGGAACATCAGTCAGAAAGATAAAGCCCTGGCACCTGGTCCCACGTGCATGGACCCTGAGGACCCAGGAGCAGACACCAGGGTCACACGCCCTTGATTTCATTCCTATGAATCATCAAAGCGGCAAACCTATGGAGAGAGAAGCAACCCGCAGTTTTCAGAGGAAGCGCAGGGGACAGCGGGCGGCTGGGCTGCACTGGTGGCTCAGGGGTGAAGAATCCTCCTGCAGTGCAGCAGATGACGCTTCAATCCCTCTGTCGGGAAGGTTCCCCTAGGGGAGGAGATGGCAGCCCACTCTAATACCCTTGCCTGGGAAATCTCACAGAGGAGCCTGGAGGACTGGTCCCTTGGGCTGCAAGGAGATCCAACCAGTCAATCCTAAAGGAAATCAACCCTGAATATTCACTGAAAGGACTGATGCTGAAGCTGAAGCTCCAATACTTTGGCCGCCTGAAGCAATGAACTGACTGATTGGAAAAGACTCTGACACTGGGAAAGATTGAAGGCGGGAGAAGAAGGGGATGGCAGGGAAGCCCTCAGGACAGAAAGTTCCTGCCGGAAGGCTGGCTTCAGGTGATCGGCTGGGACACTATAGGGGTTTACTGGAGTGGGCGTCTTTGTGTGATTTGGGGTCTGGAAGCTTGTTAGCGAAGATCTGGAGGATTTAAGCAACCAGTATAAAGGGGCTGGGGCTTCCCAGGTGGCGCTAGTGGTGAAAACCCTCATGACAATGCAGGAGATTTAAGAGACCCAGGTTCGATCCCTGGGTCAGGAAGATCCCCTGGAAGAGGGCATGCAAACAGCCGACAAGCCTGAGCGGCTGAGCAGGCAGAGGGTATAAACACTCGCTCCTGACCCGTGCGGACTGTCGGCTCCCCTGCTGCGCCAGGGTCTCTGCTCTTGGCTCTTAATCAGCTCACTCCCTTCTGAAATGCTCTGTGTCTGGAAATTGTTTTCCAGCAGAAAACAGGACTTCTGGAGACTTGGAGAAATCCGGGTGCTGTGACTGAGGAGGGTGACAGCGACGGGGGCAGGGGACCTGGCTTGGAGGGAGAGGAGTCGGGGCGGCAGGAGGCCCTGCCCGGAGGGAGGGACATGGGCAGGAGGGAGGGTGGGGCCCGAGCTCAGATGACCTCGGGAGGCGAGCCCCCAGGGGGAACCAACCCCTCCTGCAGCAGGGACTCAGGGGCGAGAGGAGAAGGGGCCGCCCTGTGCTGTCTCTTCCCGCCCCCAGGGACTGTGGCCCCCAGGCTCCTCTGCCATGGGGCTCTCCAGGCACGAACACTGGACTGGGTTGACGCTTCCTCCTCTGGGGTACCTCCCCACCCAGGGCTGGAATCCGCTCACTGGCATGGCAGGCAGATTCTTTACCTGCGAAGCCTGGCCACCAGGAGGGTTCCTGGCAGTGAGCTGGAATTCACGGTCCAGCTGTGATTCCTTGACCTCCAGCCACGATGGGGGGAAGGGAGGCAGGGGGACAAGGCGCTTCCCTGCGAGGAGCAGACGGGGCTCGGGGAGGCCGAGGGACTGACCCTCCTGGGCTCTGTAACCTCGGGCCAGCGGGGCTGCAGGCGAGGACTCGCCCTGGGGATCCACCTTCACCCGCGGAGACCACACACCGCAGCCAGGGCTGGGTCAAGGGCCACTCGGGGCCCAAGGGCCGGACACTTCAGTGGAGGACCTAGCCACCTGCCACCCAGCGTGACCCGGCAGGATCAAAGGCTTGGAGGCCTGGATGGTGCAACAGAGCCCCGTGCTGACAGTCCTGTTTGCTCCAGTCCTGGGCAGCAGCGACCACATACTGGACAGCGGCCAGCGCCCAGCCAGATGGTCAGGTCGCCCTAGCCCAGCTCACGGCCCTCAGGGCCCCCGTGGTCACACCCGGGTCGCGCTGGCATCCCACCGTCTGGGCGCTGGACTCACGATGGCCCCTGTGCAGGGCTGGGCCCTGCAGACAGTCTATCGGGGGCACCCGGGCCCCTCCACCCGGCCAGGCAGCGCTGTCCGCACGAGTCCCCCGCCTAGAGCCGGGTGACTCGGGGGTTGGGGCGGGGCAGGTCTGGGAGGCGGTCCCCCTACCTCGGGGAGTGGGTGTTTCCGGCATCCAGTCGGGCCTTTGAGGAAACGCCTGAGGCTCCTGCAGGCCAAACGAGCTCAGCGAGCAGCCCGGAGTTCCCGCTGGACTCCGCGGTCAGAGTGCGGTGCGCACGCCACGTCCCCCGGGGAGACACACGGGCAGACTCCCGAGGTGAGGCAGGGGTCCTGGGAGGTCTGCGCGCTCGGGCCCCCGGGCCCTGGGCGGCTGGACTGGGCAGCAGGAGGGGCTGGAAGGCTGGGACCTCCCGGGGGAAGGGAGGCGTCCACCTGGCGTCTTCAGGTGGAAGGAGAGTCCCTCCGGGTGCGAGCGCGGAGCCCGACAGAGGCCCTGGACTGGGGCTCGCGGGGCGCGGTTTCAAGCCCATCACGAGTCCTCAGCCGGTGCTGGCCCTGTGCTGGCTGGTGCCACTCGGGGAGGACAGCTGGTGACCTAGGTCTCCACCCCTTTGTGACGCAGAGACGGTAGGGCCACGGGCTGGTCGGGGTGGATGGGCACTTTGGGAGCCCAGGAAGTGCTTGGACCCAGTGAGCCTTTCAGGGGACAGGTGACTTTAGGGGACCCAGTGAGCCTTTCAGGGGGCTGGTTAGTCTGGGCACCTGAGCAAAGGTCTAGGAGCCTAGCGCTTGTGAAGCCTGCCCACCACTCGGGGCCGGGTGAGCAGGACGACGGGAACGGCTATGCGCTGAGTTCGAGGGCCTTGCGTTGCTCCATCCATTCATTCACCTGAGAACTGTGCCCTGGGCGCCTGTGTGACGTGTGTGCGATGGCACGGGGCCCGCGGGGGCGCAACCTGCCCTCACCGGCACGCGCCCCCCACGCTCACCTGAGTGGCCGAGGACACAGAGGGTGCGGCAGGCGCCTGAGGAAGTGGCCCGCGGAGCGGAAGCCATGGGGGCGCGCTGCCCGGGGTGCTGTCCGAGGCCTCAAGGCTGGGCGGCCCTACTGCCGGGCACTTCTGAACCTGCTCTCGGAAACCAGGCAGCCGGGGCTCACGGCCAAGGGAGAGAGGGCAGGTGACCCACACGTGTGTACCGGGGAGGCGGGGGAATGCCCTGCAAGTGCGGGACTGGTGTCCACAGGGCATGGAACATTTTCCCTCCCTTCACAGTGAAGCCACCACGGCCTCAGGCCAGCGCAAACAGCGGGGCGAAGGGCTTGTGACACAGTAACCCGGATTCTGACGGAGCAGAGGTCCGGGATGTGGAGACAGGAGGGCTCAGCACTGGGCAGGAGCCCTGTGTTACAGGGAGACGTGGACAGGACACCCAGCGGGCAGCAGCCCTGTGTTATGCGGAGGTCTCCTCTGCGAGGGGAGGAGACAGACACACACCCACAGGTGTCCCCAGGGTGCTGACGCAGCAGAGGAGCCCTAGGAGCCAGGGCGCACACACCCGCAGGTGCTCCCTACGGCGCCGCGCGGTGCTCCCCATGGCGCCGGGCTCGGGCTTCTGACACATTGTCTTGCTGTGTGTTCTACTCGCATCTCCTTGAAGCTGATGAAAATCATGTTCAGATTAGGAAAGAGACTTTTTATTGTGAAGAGGAAAGGGGACTATTACAGGATAAGAGTCCTTCAGGCAGGATATTACTCTAGAGAGGAGATGATTACTTGGAGGTAGGGCTTTGAACTGTGGTGTTGGAGAAGACTCTTGAGAGTCCCTTGGACTGCAAGGAGATCCAACCAGTCCATTCTGAAGGAGATCAGCCCTGGGTGTTCATTGGAAGGAATGAGGCTAAAGCTGAAACTCCAGTACTTTGGAGTTGACTCATTGGAAAAGACTGATACTGGGAGGGATTGGGGGCAGGAGGAGAATGGGACGACCGAGGAGGAGATGGCTGGATGGCATCACAGACTCGATGGACACGAGGCTGAGTGAACTCTGGGAGTTGGTGGTGGACAGGGAGGCCTGGCATGCTGCACTCCATGGGGTCACAAAGAGTCGGACATGACTGAGCAACTGAACTGAACTGAGGGCTTTATTTGTGCAAGGGGCAATATTACTGTAGAGAGGTGACTAATATGATAGAGGGGAGATACAACAATGAAAGGGGCTCTGACCACGTAGGGAGGATATTCCTGTGGAGAAAGTGAAAGTCGCTCAGTCCTGTCTGACTCTATAGAGGCCGTGGGATTCTCCGGGCCACAATACCGGGGTGGGTGGCCTTTCCCTTCTCCAGGGGGTCTTCCCAACCCAGGGATGGAACCCAGGTCTCCTCCATTGCAGGCGGATTCTTCACCAGCTGAGCCACCAGGGAAGCACTACCGTGGAGAGGGGACTCATAATAAAGAGGACTTTTACTGTAGTGGGGGACTATGACTGTGGAGGGGCAACACTGAAAATAGAGGGAGATTATTAGAGGAGAGACTCTTACCATAGAGACTGACTTACTACAACAGGGGGTGGACCCTGACAGTAGAGGGGGACGTCTACCATAGAGGGAGATGATAGCAACAGAGGACTTTTACTCTAGAGGGGGGATATCAGAAGCAGACGATTGTAATTATGGGGACTACTGGAATCGAGGAGGACTATTATTGCAGAGAGGAGACTATGACACTATAGGATTATCACTCTAGGGGAGACTGCTACTGTAGAGGGGGACCTTTGACAACAGGGGGGGCACTATCGCTATATAGTAGAACTATGACATTAAGGGGGGTTATTTTTAGAGGAGAGAGACTTTTACACAGAGAGGTCCTATTACAAGAGAAGCATGACAACCGAGACAGGACTGTTAGTGTGTAGGGTGGAGGACTGTGACCCTGAAGGACAATGACTCTGCAGGGGAACCGTCACTGAAGAGGGAGAGTGTGGCAAGGCGCTCGTGCTGTAGCAGAGGGACTGTGACTGTCCGGGGGCATGACAGTGAGAGGAGAGCATCATGGTGAGGGAGCACCGTCATGACAGAGGAGGGGCTGCGGCCCTAGGGGAGCACAGTCACTCCAGAAGGGAATTCTGACAGTAGAGGGCTGTTACTCTCCACACTGTGACATTAGGGTCAGTCCCTCAGTCAGGGCCAACTCTGCACGCATGGACCCATGTCCTCCTCCAACTATGAAATTAGAGGGAACTATTACTATAGAGAGCTTCCCTGGTGGCTTAGAGGTTAAAGCCTCTGCCTGCAATGTGACCTGGGTTCAACCCCTGGGTCGGGAAGATCCCCTGCGGGCCATGGCAACCCACTCCAGTATTCTTGCCTGGAGAATCCTATGGATGGAGGAGCCTACAGTCCATGGGGTCGCAAAGAGTCAGACACAACTGAGCGACTTCAATTTCACCTTCATTACTATAGAAGGGGAACTATTACTGTATAGGGTAGACTATGACAACAGAAGGGGACTATTACTCTAGAGGGGGGACCTTATGACAACAGAAGGGGACTATTACTGTAGAGGGGAGACTATGACAACAGAAGGGGACTATTACTGTATAGGGGAGACTGTGACAACAGAAGGGGACTATTACTATAGAGGGGGGACCTTAAGACAACAGAAGGGGACTATTACTGTAGAGGGGGGACCTTAAGACAACAGAAGGGGACTATTACTGTAGAGGGGAGACTATGACAACAGAAGGGGACTATTACTGTATAGGGGAGACTGTGACAACAGAAGGGGACTATTACTATAGAGGGGGGACCTTAAGACAACAGAAGGGGACTATTACTGTATAGGGGAGACTGTGACAACAGAAGGGGACTATTACTATAGAGGGGGGACCTTAAGACAACAGAAGGGGACTATTACTGTAGAGGGGGGACCTTAAGACAACAGAAGGGGACTATTACTGTAGAGGGGAGACTGTGACAACAGAAGGGGACTATTACTATAGAGGGGGGACCTTAAGACAACAGAAGGGGACTATTACTGTAGAGGGGAGACTATGACAACAGAAGGGGACGATTACTTTAGAGGGGAGATTATGACAACAGAAGGGGGGTTATTACTATAGAGGGGGGACCTTAAGACAACAGAAGGGGACTATTACTGTATAGGGGAGACTATGACCACAGAAGGGACTATTACTGTATAGGGGAGACTATGACAACAGAAAGGAACTATTACTGTAGACCAGGGACTATTACTGTAGAGGGGAGACTGTGACAACAGAAGGGGACGGTTACTGTAGAGAGGGGACCTTAACAATAGGAACAACCCCTGTCCATGGAAGCAGTAAACACAAGAACACAGGCCCAGGCATGTTTGCCATGGACGGACTCCTGGTGGCAGGTGGACCACAGGCCCTGACTGGGGAGGGGCCGTGAGGGGGGCTTCTGCCCACGCAGGGACAGTGGCTGCAGTTGGGGCTGGGCAGGCGGAACCAGCGGGTCGCAGGCCCATGTTCTGATCAGTCCTGGGAATGACCGGGTCAGCCCCGACGGATGATCCCGGGGAGGAACTGGTCTGTGTGGCCGGGTCAGGGAAGCGAGCATCTGAGTCTCTGCAGGGAGGGGTCTTGGCAGAAACTGTTTCCAGGACATGGGGGGTGAGGGCGGGGCTTCCTGGACCCCCGGGTCACCTTCAGCGCCCCGCGGAGGGCTCTGTCCCCTCTGCCTGGCGGGAAGACGAGCCACAGAGGCTGGGGAGCGACGTCAGGGTCCAGGCAGGTGGCCGAGTCTGCAGCCGCCACCCAAGGCCGCGTCCGTGTCTCCAGGTGATTGTGTTTTAAATCGTCTCCTTGCATCATGGGATGGCCGTGCTTGGCCCCACGGGGGTAAAGACTAGTGTTTTCACTGCCCCGTCCCCGCCCTGTCGGGACACTCACCCATGACAGGAGAGAGGGGACACCCACCCATGACAGGAGAGGGGCCACTCAGACCCTGACCGGAGGCGCTCCCAGCTTCTTACCTGCTCAGCTGGGCGCTTCATCCTGGGAGCCTGTCCAGTCACGTTTCCTGCAGCAACACGGGCCAGAGGACAGAGCGCCTCGGGGTCGTGAAGGGGGCGTGGCCTAGTGCCTGCGCTCCATCCCCCTAGGATGGAAGCCCCCATTCCTGGAGACCCCGCAGGCTCAACAGGGGCCCCTTAGAGGAGGGGGCTGGTGCAGAGCGCGAGGGTGGGGGCCCCCGGAGGGGCGTCAGAATTGAGGTGCTGGGGTCTGTCTGTTGGTCCCTATCCCCCCTCCGTTGCTCCCCCTCAAACCCTCACTTCACCTCCCCTGTCTCTCTTCATGTCTCTGTCCATTTCTGTCTGTCTGTCTCTCTCTCTGTCTCTAGGGCTGTCTCCCCTCTCCAGCACCCCATCCTTTCACTGGGAGAGAAGCCCGCAGGTTCCCGTTTCTGAGCCACGCCTCCGTGCTGCCAGCACCGCGCCCTCTGCACGTCCTGTTTCAACTCCTGCAGAGCCCCGTTGCCTCCCGCAGATCTCCCGGCTCGGCCTCCGATGGGTGGGCAGGTGAGCTCGGCCGGGTCCTTTCGCGGCCTGCCCTGCGCCTCCAAGGCGAACGCGGACTGGATGTCGGCGCTGAACTCTCGGCTCTGGGACGTGCCGCTGCACCAGCTCTCCATCCCAGGTGAGGCCCCGCGGGCTCGGCTCTGCGGGAAGGCGGCCGCCAGACGGTCCCAGGTGTGCGAAGCCTCAGTGCCAAACATGCAGGTGCACACACACGTGCATGCACACACATGCAACACATGCACCCACACGCACACCGCACACACACGCACACCACACACGCATGCACACACGCACCACACGCACACACATGCACACCGCACACACGCATGCACACACGCAACACAGGCACACACATGCACACCGCACACCACACACGCATGCAGACACACGCAGCACACACGCACGCACATGCACACTGCACGCACATGCACACCACACACGCATGCACACACGCAACACACGCACACAGATGCACACTGCACACACATGCACACCACACACACATGCACCCCACACACACCACACACACCACACACACACACCACACACACACCCACACACACCACACANATGCATGAGACAGGGTGCTCAGGACTGGTGCACTGGGATGACCCTGAGGGATGGGATGGGGAGGGAGGTGAGAATGGGGTTCAGGATGGGGAACACGTGTACACCCATGGCTGATTCACATCAATGTATGGCAAAAACCACTACAACATTGTAAAGTAATTAGCCTCCAATTAAATTAATTTACAAGAAGTGAGAAAAGGGCTACAAATGTATTCCTTATCCCATCTATGAGCTAATATTAAAAGATTGATGCAAAAAACAGGAAAAAAAAGAATATGTACAGTTATTTTCTCCTTATAAATGATTTCTAATCTACTGTTATTACCCATCTTGCTCCTCCCAACACAAATTAAAATTGTGATTCAAAAGGATACTACAAACCAACAATGAGAAAGCAGATAACTCAATTTAAAAATGAGTAAGTTCATAAAATAGAAATTCTGTCTGAAAAAGATATATAAATGACCAATAAGCACATGAAAATGTATTTAACATCATTACTCATTGAAAGTGAAAGTGAAGTCGGTCAGTCGTGTCCAACTCTTTGCGACCCCATGGACTGCAGCCTACCAGGCTTCTCTGTCCATGGAATTTTTTAGACAAGAATACTGGAGTGGATTGCCATTTCCTTCTCCAGGAGATCTTCCCGACCCAGGGATTGAACCCAGGNAAATGAGTAAGTTCATAAAATAGAAATTCTGTCTGAAAAAGATATATAAATGACCAATAAGCACATGAAAATGTATTTAACATCATTACTCATTGAAAGTGAAAGTGAAGTCGGTCAGTCGTGTCCAACTCTTTGCGACCCCATGGACTGCAGCCTACCAGGCTTCTCTGTCCATGGAATTTTTTAGACAAGAATACTGGAGTGGATTGCCATTTCCTTCTCCAGGAGATCTTCCCGACCCAGGGATTGAACCCAGGTCTCCCGCATTGTAGACAGATGCTTTACCATCTGAGCCACCAGGGAAGTCAGGAATGCAAATCTAAACCACACGGAGTTACCATTTCATGCACACTGTGATGGCTGTAATCAGAAAGATACATAATAACAAATGTTGGCAAGTATGTTGAGAAACTGGATCACTCCTAAATTGATACTGGCAAAGTAAAATGCTGTGGTCACATGGAAAACTTTTTTTTTCCCTCACAATGTTAATGTTTCCATGCTGTTGTTGTTGTTCAGTCACCCAGCATGTCAGGCCTCCCTGTCCCTTACCATCTCCTAGAATCTTCCTAAATTCATACCCATTGCATCAGTATCCTCTGATATCCTGCTTTTTTCTGCCCTTGATCTTTCCCAGCATCAAGGACTTTTCCAATAAATCGGTGATTTGCATCATGTGACCAAAATTCTGGAGCTTCAGCTTCAGCATTAAGCCTTCAAATGAGTATTCAGGGTTGATTTATTTTAAGATTGACTGGTTTGATATCCTTGCTGTTGAAAGGGCTCTCAAGAGTCTTCTCCAACACCACAGTTTTAAGGCATACATTTTTGGTGCTCTGCCTTCTTTATAGTCCAGCTCTCCCAACTGAATGTGACCACTGGGAAGACCGTAGCCTTGACTGTAAGGACCTATGTCCATAGAATGATGTTTCTGCTTTTCAACACACTGTCTAGATTTGTCATAGCTTTCCTGCCAAGAAGCAATCTTCTGATTTCATGGCTGCAGTCACCATCTGCAGTAATTTTAGAGCCCAAGAAGAAACCTTGTCACTGCTTCCACGTTTTCCCCTTTGTATTTGCCATGAAGTAATGGGGCCAGATGTCATGGTCTTAGCTTTTTTTATATTTAAAGTCAGCTTTTTCACTCTACTCTTTCTCTCTTATCAAGAACTTCTTGATTTCCTCTTCACTTTCTGCCATTAGAATGATATCATCCACATATCTGAGGTTGTTGATATTTCTCCCACCTATTTTGATTCAAGCTTGTAACTCATTTAGCCTAGCGTTTTTCATGATGTACTCAGCATATAGGTTAAACAAACAGGGTGACAGCAAACAGCCCTGTCGTACTTCTTTCTCAATTCTGAACAATCAGTTGTCCATACAGGGTTGTAGTGGTTTTCAGGGGTTAAAGGGAAGGGAGAATAGGCAGTGACTACTAACGGGTATGAAACTTTACTTGAGGTGATAAAAATCTAAAATCATATAGAAGTGATCTTGGTACAACTTTGCAAATATATTAAAGACCACTGAATTTTATTTTAAAAGGATGAATTTTGTAGTATGTCAATTATGTAACAATCATACTATAAGTAATATTTTTATTTTTAAAATCAATTTTATTGGAGTATAGTTGCTTTACAATGCTGTTAGTTTCTACTGTACAGCAAAATGAGATAGCCATACATAAACATATATCCCCTCCTTTTAGGATTTCCTTCCCATTTAAATTTCCACAGTGCTTTAAGGATAGTTCTCAGTGCTATACAGTATGTTCTCATTAGTTATCTATTTTAGACATAGTATTAATAGTATTAATTTTTAAAGTAAAAATAAAACAAAAAAATCAAAGGATGTAAGGACCATTCTGTTGCTTTCAGTGTAACTAAATCAATCTGATAATTTAAATACAAGCAAAAATTAGACCAGTACACAAAATAACCTAAAATTTTTACTAAAATTATGTAGTGAGTAAATGATTCAAAAGAAAAAAATGCAAAGATTCTATTTACAAAAGTATTATCAGTGCTAACTATATTCCAAGGTTTCTATGCTATTCCTTTTTTTATCTGGTAAATTAGCTAACTTTATGGCAACCCTAAAGCCTGCAGCTCCCATTTGTATTCCTAGGTTTATTGGATTCAGATGAACTTTTTCTCATTCTTGACATACTGACCTTTCTAGGTTAGTCAAAAACAAACAAGCAAACAAATAAAAACAGTTCTACTTCTACCAAAGATCCTCCTACAAAGCACTCTTTACTCTCTAAGGCAAGGTAATTTTTGTGAATTATAAAAGAGCTATAGCGTCTGAGCAAATGTATATCTCACTATTAAGGCAATTCTTTCTGTAATCTTAATAAGCTATTAAAAATGTGCAACGGTGCTTGTTGCATGCTTATTTTGTGTTCTAGAATATTCTAAATCATCTACTTATATTTTTTCACTTAATATTCAGAAGAGCTCGATGGCTAGGCACTGTTACAATTTTTATTTTAGTATTAAGTAGGAGGCACAAACAGTTTAAAAAATTACTCAAGGTCACACAATTGGTAAATGACAGAACAAGGATATCATTCTCTATATAGAATCACCTAGAGTCTTGGTATAAGGTAACAAAAATTAGGGCAGCATGAATAAAAAGGGGTATGGTGTAATCCACGTTTAAAGATAAGAACAAATTTTTTTTTTCTCCAGATATAATCCTTTGTATGACTACTATAAATGATGTTCATGACAAATTTAAAAATCTGCGTGTATCCCTTAAACATATTTGAGAAAGTGTTTGAAATTCAGGAAGGCAGGTTACTTGTGTTGGATTGAAATTTCTTAAACATATTTTTCAGCTTCCATTTTTTCACTATAAAACACTTAAATTTATACTTATTTGGATCTCATTTTTTGCTTAACGTATTACTGTCTTATGAACTTTAATAAGTGTATCATCTCCATTCTGACAAACTTCCATTTATGGTATCTGGAGGGAAAAAAATATATTTCTGTTGTCCTTTGCAGAAAAATGCAAATTTGCAGTTGAAATCTATTAAAAATTAAATTATGTATATAAATAATCCAGTTTATAAAATTTGATATGGGAAATACAATAGCGTTTCGTTAACAGAGGGTTAAGTGTTAGTTTGTTTCCTGGAATAGATCAATGCTTGGAATTAAGACTGTAAGTAAATTAAACTATAAATCATATTATTGGATAGAAATCACAGTGTCAATGTAATCTGATAATATAAGCAGACATTTAACTTATAATAAACTATTTTTGAGTATTTTACAAGTAGTATTATTCAAATTAAATCACTATATATATATGTGTGTGTGTGTTCCTCACAGATTAGTTAAAATACTAAACTTAATACTTATGATAGAATTAAAATGGGCTAAACTTTACTGAAGTCTTTAAGAAGAAAAATTCTCTAGAAGGTTGTTGACAGGATTTCCGGCTGCAACGGACCTTGCAGAAGCATGGCCGAGAGGAGCTACCCCACCTCCAAAGTCAGTGGCCAAGAGGAGCTACCCCATGTCCAAAGTCAAGGAAGCTGGCCAGGAGGAGCTACCTCCCACCCCCACCAGAGATCAGGGGCAGCAGCCGGGAGGAGCTACCCCACATCCAAGGAGCAGTGGCTGCACTGGTGCAGAAGGGCTGAGAGGAGCTACTCCATGTCAAGGTCAGGAGGGATGGCAGTGAGGAAATACCCCTCATCCATGGTAAAGAGCAGTGGATGCACTTTGCTGGAGCAGCGGTGAAGAGATATCCCATGTTTAAAGTAAGAGAAACCCAATTAAGATGGTAGGTGTTGCGAGAAAGCATCAGAGGACAGACACAGTGAAATCATAATCACAGAAAACTAGTCAATCTAATCACAAGGACCACAGCCTTGTCTAACTCAATTAAACTAAGCCATACCATGTGGGGCAACCAAAGATGGGTGGGTCATGGTGGAGAGGTCTGACAGAATGTGGTCCACTGGAGAAGGGAATGGCAATCACCTCTTGCCTCCTGTAATTGCACCTCTTGCCTCCTGTAATTGCTTTCCCCTGGGAGGTCCCCAGTTGCTGGAATTCTGCTTGGGGGACCTGAGGGGCAGAGAGCAAGGGCTGGAATGTGGGCAAGCCTCATTCCTGCTGGGTCAGGCGCCTGCAGCCCGCACCCAGAGGGGCGAGTCCACCAGCGCCCGGGAGGCCTGTAGGGCTGGGGGCCCTCTGCTCTGAGGGTCCCTTGGTGCCAGGGTCCCTCCGTCCTGGGGGGCCTGGGTGCCGGGGTCTCAAGTGGTACGGCTGCAAGGGAGGCCGGGGGTGTGCGCGGTGGTGGGGGGTCTTTCGGGGCTGGGGGGCAGTGTTGAAGGTCAGCGGCTGCAGCCCTTGACTTAATCCTTTTAGAGGTGGATGGCAAGGCTAGCTGACGATATTTATGTTAGTCTTTGCTTTTTAATTTATTTTGGATTTGATTGGGGGGGCAGCTGTGACTTTCTTTCCCATTTTTTTTATCCTTTTATTTTTTTCTTTTTCCATTATGACTCCATGCAGAGAACACAGTACAGTTTTCTGCTACTAGTTGATGTTAACATTCATTTTTACTTTTTCTTTTATTTTGGATAGAGGGAGACTATCGCTTTCTTTCCCTTTTTTTAAATCCTTAGATATTTTTCTTTTTCCGTAATGACTCTGTGTAGAGAGCACAGTACCATTTGCTGCTACTAACTTATGTTAATATTAGTCTTTGCTTCTTTTATTTTAGATAGAGGACATCTGTTATTTTCTTGCCAACTTTTTATCCTTATTTTTTCTTTTTCCATTATGATTCCTTGTAGAGGACACACTACATTTTCTGCTACTAATTTATATTACAGCTTCCCTGGTTCCTCAGCTGGTAAGGAACCTGCCTGCAATGTGGGATACCTGGGTGGGGGGGGGGTGGGGGGGTGGGTGTTGAAGGTCAGCGGCTGCAGCCCTTGACTTAATCCTTTTAGAGGTGGATGGTAAGCCTAGCTGATGATATTTATGGTAGTCTTTGCTTTTTAATTTATTTTGGATTGGATTGGGGGGGGCAGCTGTGACTTTCTTTCCCATTTTTTTATCCTTTTATTTTTTTCTTTTTCCATTATGACTCCATGCAGAGAACACAGTACCGTTTTCTGCTACTAGCTGATGTTAATATTCAGTTTTACTTTTTCTTTTATTTTGGATAGAGGGAGACTATCGCTTTCTTTCCCTTTCTTTAAATCCTTAGATATTTTTCTTTCTCCATAATGACTCTGTGTAGAGAGCACAGTACCATTTGCTGCTACTAACATGTTAATATTAGTCTTTGCTTCTTTTAGATAGAGGACATCTGTTATTTTCTTGCCAACTTTTTATCCTTATTTTTTCTTTCTCCATTATGATTCCTTGTAGAGGACACACTACATTTTCTGCTAGTAATTTATATTACAGCTTCCCTGGTTCCTCAGCTGGTAAGGAACCTGCCTGCAATGTGGGAGACCTGGGCTTGATCCCTGGGTTGGGAAGATTCCCTAGAGAAGGGAAAGGCTCCCCACTCCAGTGGTCTTGCCTGGAGAATCCCATGGACAGAGGGGTCTGTGGGCTACAGTCCATGGGACTGCCAAGAGTTGGATGCGACTGAGCAACTTTCCCTTTTCATTTCCGTTGCTGTTATTTTTTGTTTTTTCCTCTTATTCCCGCGGCAGGCAGAGCTTTCTTCCGTTCCTTCTGCCCCCTGGTTCCTCCTTGCCTTCCCTAGCGCCTCTGTGGGGGTGGGGCAGACCTCTATGGGTCTCGTGTGTCCTCACATCCGAGGGTCCAGCTGGGGTGTCCTGGAGCCTGCACTGGTGAACCCACTGGGGCCTTCCGCCCAGGGACTGCCAGGGAGGAGGGTGAGGCTGGACCCTGCAAGGACCCCCAAGACCACGGTCTGGGCCCGGGCTCTGTGGCTGCACGTGACCAGTGACCCTGCAGACCCCGTTCCCAGAAGCAGGGCCTGAGCCTGGCGGCGCCAACACTGCTGACCTCACGGTGGACGACGCGGCCCTCAGCTGGGCATCCTCGGCATGGGCCCAGCCCCCGAGGGCAGCGACGAGCCGAGGCGGGGCCGCCCTGTGCCCAGCACCGGTGACCGACCCCTGTGTGCAGGTGCTGAGCGTCACGGAGCAGCTGGACGCCGGCGTGCGGTACCTGGACCTGCGGATCGCACACGTGGAGGAGGGCTCCGAGAGGAACCTGCACTTTGTCCACATGGTGTACACGACGGCCCTCGTGGAGGTGGGGGCCCGCGCGGGCGGGGGCCGCCAGCCAGGGACAGCCACGTGCGGGCCAGGCAGGAGAGGCTGACCTGTACGGGGCAACACAGGCCCGCCCCAGTTAGCAGACGCTGACCCCTAAGGGGGCGGACGCATAGCCACTCAGATGGAGCCACGTCCACCCCGGTTAGCAGACGCTGACCCCTAAGGGGACAGACACACGTCCACTCAGATGGACCCACGTCCCCGCGAGTGAACAGAGGCGGACCCCTGACAGGATAGACACACGTCCACCCGTTAGAAGAGGGGGTCAGACACACAGCCACTCAGACAGACACACGTCCACCCCAGTTAGAAGACGCTGACCCCTAACGGGATGGACACACGTCCACTCAGACAGACACACGGCCACTCCAGGCAGGAGAGGCTGGCCTCTGGCATCAGTCACTCAGAATCCCCAGCCAGCATGCGTTTCTGAACTCACACCTGTAGCCCTGGCCCCTGGGGCGTCTCCCGCAATTTGGCTAAACCAGGTCCTCGGCGCGTCTTCCTGTGTTCAGCCCATCCTCTCGGCTGCCAAGTCACTTCAGACTCTTGGGGTCTGGGGGCGCCGGCCCTGGGCCTTGGTGTGCATGCACCCCGCTGGCCTCGCACGCTCCCTGCAGTGCACGCTTCACACAATTCTATGACCACTGCTCCCTGCTGCTGTGCACGCACGCACACGCATATCTGTGCGCACAGAGGCCCCGGCCACATGCACACGTGCGTGTGCACCCATGCCTACAGGACCGTGAACACACACCCACGGCTCCCCGCTGCCACTCGGGAGAGGCTGGGCCCCTTGGGAGCAGGTGCCTTGCTTTGTGTCTTTGTGCGTCAGGACCCCCCGACCCGTCTGTGGAGTGGTGGGTCGTGCCGGGGGAAGCCCGCACCCACGCCCCTCCGTCTCTCACACAAGGCCCTTCTCGCCACCCCTGCCCAGGACACGCTCACGGAGGTCTCTGAGTGGCTGAAGAGCCACCCACGGGAGGTGGTCATCCTGGCATGCAGGAACTTCGAGGGCATGACAGAAGGCCTGCACGAGTACCTGGTGGGCTGCATCAAGAACATCTTTGGGGACATGCTGTGTCCCCGCGGGGTGAGCAGGGGCCGCGGGCTCCCCGTGCTCTCGGCGGCAGGGGTGAGGGAGCACCAGCCACACTCTAATCACGGACCGTCCGCTCGCTGCGTGAGGCTGACTCAGGCGCCAGGTGACGCCACTCACGGAAGCCCAGTAATCCACCCACCAGTGTCTCTACTCAGACACGCCAATAATCCACCAAGACTGTCTTTTCTCACAGAGAACCCGATAACCACCCATCACTGCTCACAGACTCCCTAATAATCCACACATCGCTGTAGCTTCGCGGACACCCCCAATAAGCACCTGATAACTAGCCCATCACTGCTCACAGACTCCCTAATAATCCACACATCGCTGTAGCTTCGCGGACACCCCCAATAAGCACCTGATAACTAGCCCATCACTGCTCACAGACTCCCTAATAATCCACACATCGCTGTAGCTTCGCGGACACCCCCAATAAGCACCTGATAACTAGCCCATCACTGCTCACAGACTCCCTAATAATCCACACATCGCTGTAGCTTCGCGGACACCCCCAATAAGCACCTGATAACTAGCCCATCACTGCTCACAGACTCCCTAATAATCCACACATCGCTGTAGCTTCGCGGACACCCCCAATAAGCACCTGATAACTAGCCCATCACTGCTCACAGACTCCCTAATAATCCACACATCGCTGTAGCTTCGCGGACACCCCCAATAAGCACCTGATAACTAGCCCATCACTGCTCACAGACTCCCTAATAATCCACACATCGCTGTAGCTTCGCGGACACCCCCAATAAGCACCTGATAACTAGCCCATCACTGCTCACAGACTCCCTAATAATCCACACATCGCTGTAGCTTCGCGGACACCCCCAATAAGAACCTGATAACTAGCCCATCACTGCTCACAGACTCCCTAATAATCCACACATCGCTGTAGCTTCGCGGACACCCCCAATAACTGGCACAGCGTGTCACAAGGCACCCCAATGGTCCCTGTGCACACGTCTCATGGGCACCCGGATGATCCCCCGTAGGAGGTGCCGACTCTGCGCCAGCTGTGGTCACGGGGCCAGCAGGTCATCCTGTCCTACGAGGACGAGGCGTCCGTGAGCCGGCACGCGGAATTGTGGCCCGGGGTCCCCTACTGGTGGGGGAACCAGGTGAAGCCCCGAGACCTCGTCCGCTATCTGGAGCACATGAAGAGCTGCGGCCGCCCAGGTGAGGCCGCCTTCAAACCAGGACACCTGGCCACACGCATGTCCGGGGGTGTCAGGCTGGCTCTGGGTTCAAGTGGAGAAACGGAACAGGACGTGTTACTGGACGTTACTGTGTCCACCACAGTGGGTCAGGATGTAGACAGGACGTGGACATCCGTGCGGACGTTATTGTGTCCATGACACGGGGTCAGGACATGGACATCTTCGGGGTCACCGTCCGGCCCACCTGCCCTCTCTAACAGGAGAGATTCATGAGTCACCACCCCTGTGAGCCCTTTGGTGTCTGTCGGACATCTGAAGCTCTGACCGCTGCGGAGGCCAGAGTCTGGATGGGGTGACGGTGTGGACGGGTGACCTCATGGGTTAGTGGTCGCATGGGCGGGTGACCCCATGGGTTAGTGGTCGCATGGGCGGGTGACCCTATGGGTTAGTGGTCTCATGGGCGGGTGACCCCATGGGTTGGTGACCATGTGGGCGGGTGACCACATGGGCGGGTGACCGAGTGGGTGAGTGACTGTGTGGGTGGGTGACCCGGTCTGAGTTACCGACCACATGGGTGGGTGACTGTGTGAGTTGATGACCCCCTGAGTGGGTGACCACGTGGGTGGGTGACTGTGTGAGTGGGTAATCATGTGGACAGGTGACCGCATGACCGCGCAGGTTAGGGACTCCATGGGTGGGTGAACACGTGGCTGGGTGGCCAGGTGGCCTAGTGACCTGTGGGCTGCTGACCCCGTGGGCGGGTGACCGAGTGGTTGGGTGACTGATGTGAGTTGCTGACCACATGGGCGGGTGATTGTCTGAGTTGCTGACCCCGTGGGCAGGTGACCATGTGAGTCAGTGGCCACATGGGGTGGCTGGCCACGTGATCCCATGGGTTAGTGACCGCACACGAGGGCGGCTGGAGCCGGCACCATGAACAGCAGCCCCTCTCTCGTCCCAGGCGGGCTGTTCGTGGCCGGCATCAACCTCACGGAGAACCTGGAGTTCATCCTCGTCCACCCGGCCTGGTCCCTGGAGAAGCTGACCCTGTCAGGGCTCCCCTACCTGTGCGCGTGGGTGCGGGCCCAGTGCCCGGGGTCGGCCGCCGGCTGCACCAACATCATCGCGGGCGACTTCATCGGGGCCAGTGGGTTTGTTAGCGACGTCATTGGGCTGAATCGGAAGCTGCTTCGGGGCTGATGGGTGGCGCGCGGGTGCAGCCGGGCATCCTGGAGGCTGCTCCTCGGCTGTGTCCCGTGAGGTCACCGGGCTGAACTGGAAGCCGCCTGGGGCTGACAGACTGCACGCTGAGGAGATGGGCATCGCCGAGGCTGTCGTCAGTCAGTCCTGTCCTGCGGGGCTGGCAGTCCGTCCACCCATCCCCGGAATGTGGGTGGCTGCAGAGGTGCGGCTGGGTGGCAGGGTCCACGGGCTCCTCGGGCCTCTGTGTCTCAGCGGATGTAGGGTGTGAGGTGACCATTAAAGGAGACTGTGTGATTTGTTCAATCACATCTTCCAGGGAGACACACCTGGTTCTCAGGTCTGTGGCTTGCCCATGGGAGAGGCTGGGGGACCCCCTCCCCCTGGGCGCTGAGAGCGGCAGACACAACCCCCCGCGGGGGCGGGGGGGGAGGGGAGGCAGCATGACATACTGTCCACAGGAGGGGACCGAGCGCATAGCAACCCCACCGAGAAATCCCTTTTATTAGATGAGGGGCTTCCCTGGTGGCTCACCTGAGAAGGCCTTCTTATCTCTCCTTGCCAGTCTTTGGCACTCTGCAATCAGGTGGCCATGTCTTCCCATGTCTCCTTTGCCTGTCTCTTGTCTTCTCAGCTATTTGTGAGGCCTCCTCAGACACCATTTTGCCTTTTTGCATTTCCTTTTCTTGTGGATGCTTTTGATCACCACCTCCTGTACAATGTTAGGGACCTCAGGCCATAAGTCTTCTGGTACTCTGTGTGCCAGATCTAGCCCTTGAATCTATTTGTCACTTCCACTCTATAATCACAAGGGACTTGAATAAAGCTAACAAACAGGAAAACAATAGAATGGGAAAGACTAGAGATCTCTTCAAGAAAATTGGAGATCCCCAGGGAACATTTCATACAAAGACGGGCACAATAAAGGACAGAAATGGTATGGGCCTCACCAAGGCAGAAGATATTAAGAAGAGGTAGCAAGGATGCACAGAACTGTAAACAAGGCCTTAATAACCTGGATAGCCACAAGGGTGTGCTCACTCACCTAGAGCCGGACACCCTGGAGTGCAAGGTCAGGTGGGCATTAGGAAGCAGCCGAACAAGCAAGGCTGGCGGAGGCGTGGCGTCCCAGCTGAGCTGTTCCACACCCTGAACGCGGGTGCTGTCACAGTGCTGCGCTCAGTATGCCAGCAACTGTGGAAAACTCGGCAGTGGCCACAGGACTGGAGAAGGCCAGTGTTCATCTCAATCCCAAAGAAGGGCCATGCCAAAGAATGCTCAAGCTAACGCACAACTGCGTTCATTTCACAGGCTAGCAAGGTGATGCTCAGAATCCTTACAGCTAGGCTTCAACGGTATGTGAACCGAGGACTTCCAGATGTGTAAGCCTGATTTAGAAAAGGCAGGGGAAGCAGAGATCAAACCGCCATCTGTTGGATCACAGAAAAAGGGAGATCCAGTAAAACATCTGCTTCATTGACTGCACGAAAGCCTTTGACTGTGTGGATCACAACAGACTGTGGAGATTTCTTCAAGAGATGGGAATACCAGACCACCTGACCTGCCTCCTGAGAAAGCTGTATGCTGGTCAAGAAGCAACAGTTAGAACTGGACAGGGAACAATCGACTGGTTCAAAACTGGGAAAGGAGTACATCAAGGCTGCACACTACCGCCCTGCTTATTTAACTTATATGCAGAATACATCATAGATGGGCTGGAAGAAGCACAAGCTGGAATCAAGATTGCTGGGAGAAATTGCAATAATACATGCAGATAACACCACCCTAATGGCAGAAAGTGAAGAGGAACTAAAGAGCCTGTTGATGAGGGTAAAAGGGAGAAGCGAAAAAGCTGGCTTGATACTCAGCATTCAAAAAACTAAGATCATGGTATCAGGTCCCATCACTTCATGGCAAAAAGATGGAGAAACTATGGAAACAGTGACAGACTGTTTTCCTGGACTCCAAAATCATTGTGGACGGTGACTGCAGGCACGAAATTAAAAGATGCTTGCTCCTTGGATGAAAAGCTATGACAAACCTAGACAGAATACTAAAAAGCAGGGGCATCACTTTGCCAACAAGTCTATAATCAAAGCCATGGCTTTCCTGATAGGCATGTACAGATGTGAGAATGGAATCACAAGGAAGGCTGAGCGCCGAAGAACCGATGGTTTTGAACTGTGAGGCTGGAAAACACTTGAGAATCCCTTGACCAGCAAGGAGATCAAACCAGTCAATCCAAAAGGACATCAACCCTGAATACTCATTGGAAAGAAGGATGCTGAAGCTCCAATATCTTGGCCTCTTGATGGAAAGAGCCAACTCTTTGGAAAAGACCCCAATGCTGGGAAAGACTGAGGGCAGGAGGAGAAGGGGGAAGCAGAGGAGATGGTTGGATGGCATCACCACCCCGTGCATTGGAAGCACAGAATGTTCACCGCTGGACCCCCAGGGAAGTCCCATTTTGTGGCTTTTTGTGACCAGATAACTGAGAGGTTGCTAGCAGCTTTCATGATAATCCTTGATGTATCCTTGAAAGTCTAAGGTTGATGGAGCACAGTGCACGGCTGCTGGGTCAGAAAATAAACCGGAGCTTCCCTGACAGCTCAGTGAATCCATCTACCAGTGCAGGAGACATGAGTCCTATCCCAGATCCAGAAGATTCCCACTGCTGTGCAGCAGCTAAGCCTATGCGCCACAACTGCTGAGCCCTCTCCTGTAGAACCTGCGAGTCTCAACTGCTGAAGCCTGTCCTGTATAACCTGCGAGTTTCAGCTGCTGAGCCCTGTCCTGTAGAACCTGCGAGTCTCAGCTGCTGAGCCCTGTCCTGTAGAACCTGCGAGTCTCAGCTGCTGAAGCCTGTATGCCTTGAGTCCATGCTCTGCAACATGAGGAGCCACGGCAAAGAGAAGCCCGCACACCACAGCTAGAGAGTAGCCTCCACTGTCTGCAACTGGGAAAAAGCCCACACAGCAGCAAACACCCACCACAGCCAACACAGAATACAAAAACCCAACACAAAACCTTGCAGCAGAAACCACCAGCCCACACAGAGGATCTGGGCTCTAAAATTCATCTGAGTTCCCCGTCACACAGGTGTTGGAGGCGCCCCTGGCAGCTAACCCCCACGCCCCCTTCCTGTGACCATGGCCTCCCACTCACCTAGCCAGGCCTGTTCTCAAAGCCCCGGGTATCCCTGGGCCCCAATGAGGGGAGGGGGGAGCCTATCTGCAGGAGCGTCTCAGGACAGTCTGGGTACTTGGGTTGTCTTACACCTGTTCTAACCATATGCCAGCCCAAAGCCTCTCTCTGGGATCCCCTGCGATCCTGGGGCCCTGAGTCACCCACCCGCTCCTTGTCCCATGAAACCCCTGCCTTCTGCCCTGTGAGACCCAACCTCCTCCTCCCTGGGATCCTCTTACTTCCCTCGGGCGGTGTCAGGCCCAGCAGTCACCTGCCTGTGTCTGTGGCAGCTCTGAGGTGAGCTCTGCTCCCGAGTTCTTGGGGTACAGCTTCTAGGACTGGGGGGAACCCCGGGGAGCAGGTGGGGGGATGCTGGGAGGAGAGGGCACCAGAGGCCAAGAGTGACCTGCACGGTCCTTCCTGTGTGCTGCAGGCTGGGAGGAGCTGGGAGGGACCAGGTGGCCAAGCCCTGGGGATCCTGGAAGAGACCATGACTGCGGGGGCCCTGGGACCAGGTGGGCACCCCCAGGGCAGCCCTGGCCTGCTGAGGGGGGCTGGACCCCGGGAGCCTGGCGGTTCATCCCAAGTCACATGCTCAGCACCCACCGGGGTTAGGGTTAGCTCCCGTGCACCCGACCTAGCAGACCCGGGAGGACGGAGACCAGCAGGGGCTGAGCCGAATGAAGGGGAGCGGCCAGAGGCGCAGGCGCCCTGAGGCCCTGGCTAGCTGGCTCCCCGGTCTGCTCATCGCTCTGAGAGGGGCTCTGCTCCCGGCCCTTGCACCTGGCTGTCAACAAGCCCGAACGTGCATTTTCCTTTTGCTGAAAGCACCTAACGCCTGTGCAGTGGGTTCTGTGTGCTGGGCCCTATTAATGAGCAGCTCCTTCCCGCTTGCTGGGTTCTTGTTTTAATCACTCCCTGGACACTCATCTCACATGCTAGTAAAGTAATGCTCAAAATTCTCCAAGCCAGGCTACAGCAATACGTGAACTGTGAACTCTGTTGTTCAAGCTGGTTTTAGGAAAGGCAGAGGAAACAGAGATCAAATTGCCAACATCCACTGGATCATGGAAAAAGCAAGAGAGTTCCAGAAAAACATCTATTTCTGCTTTATTGACTATGCCAAACCCTTCTTTGACTGTTTGGATCACAATAAACTGTGGAAAATTCTGAAAGAGATGGGAATACCAGACCACCTAACCAGCCTCTTGAGAAATCTGTATGCAAGTCAGGAAGCAACAGTTAGAACTGGACATGGAACAACAGACTGGTTCCACATAGGAAAAGGAGTACGTCAAGGCTGTATATTGTCACCCTGCTTATTTAACTTTTATGCAGAGTACATCATGAGAAACGCTGGACTGGAATTCAACACAAGCTGGAATCAAGATTGCTGGGAGAAATAGCAATAACCTCAGATATGCAGATGACACCACCCTTATGGCAGAAAGTGAGGAGGAGCTAAAAAGCCTCTTGATGAAAGTGAAACAGGAGAGCGAAAAAGTTGGCTTAAAGCTCAACACTCAGAAAACGAAGATCATGGCATCCGGTCCCATCACTTCATGGGAAATAGATGGGGAAACAGTGGAAGCAGTGTCAGACTTTGTTTTTTTGGGCTCCAAAATCACTGAAGATGGTGACTGCAGCCATGAAATTAGAAGACACTTACTCCTTGGAAGAAAAGTTATGACCAACCTAGATAGCATATTCAAAAGCAGAGACATTACTTTGCCGACTAAGGTCCGTCTAGTCAAGGCTATGGTTTTTCCTGTGGTCATGTATGGATGTGAGAGTTGGACTGTGAAGAAGGCTGAGCGCCAAAGAATTGATGCTTTTGAACTGTGGTGTTGGAGAAGACTCTTGAGAGTCCCTTGGACTGCAAGGAGATCCAACCAGTCCATTCTGAAGATCAACCCTGGGATTTCTTTGGAAGCAATGATACTAAAGCTGAAACTCCAGTACTTTGGCCACTTTATGCAAAGAGTTGACTCATTGGAAAAAACTCTGATGCTGGGAGGGATTGGGGGCAGGAGGTGAAGGGGTCGACGGAGGAGGAGATGGCTGGAAGGCATCACGGACTCCATGGACGTGAGTCTGAGTGAACCCAGGAGATGGTCATGAACAGGGAGGCCTGGCGTGCTGCGACTCATGGGTTCACAAAGAGTTGGACACGACTGAGCTGAACTGAACTGGACACTACTGTGTGCAAGGGCAGGCTGGTCGGATGGGACCCGTGTGAGATACACAGCAGACACACAAACTGGACCTGCCTGCCTAGAGGGCAGTGTTCACGAGGTGTCTGCCGGGCGGCCGGTGCACAAATACCACAGAGGCTAGTTTACACACACACACCGCACAAAGCTTTTACTGTCTGCCATGGTCAGCCATCCTGGACATAGATCTGCCCCCCAGACGCCCCGACGGTGGCCCAGAACCACTCAAGAGTCCCACGGGGGTCCCGTCCCCACCAGGCTGGCAGGGATGGGGATGGTGGGGTTGGGGGCAAACACCCACCACACGTGCTGGTCTCTGGGACTGAAATGTGCAGCGCCCTCATCTTTGGGGTGGGGGGAATCCTTTCACCCCGGAAACAGCTTCCGGAACCTTCCATAAGCAGAGTCACTGATGATGACTTTCACGTCGGCAGCCCCGGCCTCGGGGATCACGTCCACCGCCTGCACCGTGGCCTCCTGGTGAAGCCAGCTGCGAGGGAGACACCATTGGCAGGGGAGGGGGGGGGTCACAAAATTGGTCGGTAGGACACGCGATTGGTGGGAGGGAGATGTGATTAGTGGGGGGTACACGCGATTGGTGGGAGGGAGATGTGATTGGTGGGGGGGACACGCGATTGGTGGGGGGGACACGCGATTGGTGAGCGGGACACGCGATTGGTGGGGGGGACACGCGATTGGTGAGCGGGACACGCGATTGGTGGGCGGGACAAATGATAGGTAGGCGGGAGACTATTAGTGGGCGGTGACACAACTGATGGGGGGGGAGACGCGATTGGCGGGAGACGCAACTGGTGGGAGGGACATGCAATTGGGGGGACCCGAACAGTGTCTGAATGCACACTTCCCGGGATTGGAAGGCCAGCATCTCCCACAGTCCTGGCGAGTGGACACAGGGCCACACGCCTGCTCATGCCGGGAGGGAGACGCAACCGACGGGAATGGAGTCCCTGCCTGAGCCTGAACGCCCCCAGCCTTCCCAGGGTAGGGTGAGGTAAGCGGGGGTGGGGGGCAGTACCGTCCGCGTTATGGACACGTGGCCGGACCCCTGCTCGCACGTGGTGAGCGTGCGGACGCGCGGGTGACAAAGCTGCCCAGCACCGTGGCCTTGCCCGCTCACATGAATGACCACCCAGCATTGGTGAGGTAAGCGGGGGTGGGGGGCAGTACCGTCCGCGTTATGGACACGTGGCCGGACCCCTGCTCGCACGTGGTGAGCGTGCGGACGCGCGGGTGACAAAGCTGCCCAGCACCGTGGCCTTGCCCGCTCACATGAATGACCACCCAGCATAGCGATCCTCGGCGCTACCACCCCTCCATCCAGGCCCGCCCCACGCACCTCAGCTGCGGTCCGGCCAGCCGCACGCGGAGCGTGAGGGTCCGTCTCCCCGTGGCTCGCAGGATGGCGTCCTCCACCCTGGCCATCAGCTCATCCAGCCCGAGCCTCAGGAGGGCAGACACGGCCAGGACGTCGGGCGCCGCGGGTGTGTACCTGTCCAGGCGGCCGGCACAGCGTGCTCAGCACTGTCGAGCTCACCCGGGCACCAGACTGCCTCCTTGTGGACTCCACCATACACGGCAGGGGTGGGGGGCAGGGGGGGCTCACCCGGGCACCTGGCCCACCTCGTCGTGGACTCGTACCACACCCTCCAGGGGCAGGGGGGGCTCACCCGGGCACCAAGTCCACCTTGTTGTGGACTTCCACCATGCTCTCCAGGAGGGCGTTTGGCAGGCCCAGGCCCCGCAGGGCTGACAGGACACTGGCCTTCTGCAGCTCCGTCTCGGGGTGGCTCACATCTCTGACATGGACGATCAGATCCTGAGGACCAGACGGGCCGGGTGGTCGGATCTTAGGGCCAGGGGCTCCCACTCCCAGTCCTGGAGGACCCGCCAGCCCCAGGACACTGCTCCTCCCGGTGAGGGCGGAGCTCCACAACCAGGGAGAGGCGCCCCACCCGCCAGAATTGGAGAGGCGCCCCACCCGCCATAACTAGAGAAGCCCCCCACCCGCCACAGAGAGGGGCCCCTCACCCGCCACAAACAGAGAGAGGCGCCCCACCCGCCACAACTAGAGAGAGGCCCCACCTGCCACAAACAGAGAGAGGCCCCCCACCCGCCACAAAGAGAGAGAGGCGCCTTCAAACCAAAGTATTTTTAAATAAATATTTTAAGCCAGAGATATAGAATTTTAATGGTTATTTTCTAATTATACTTTATAGACATTAAATTAGTTTTACAATGAATTGAATGGAAAAAATTTATGCTTTTAAACAGTACAATAGACATCACTATAGATTCCTTATTTTAAGTTTACCTGAAAGATAAATGTAATTTAAGGTGTTTTGTGACAGTAGCCATAAAAAATAAAAATATTTAGTTGACATAATTTAAAGATATTGGGGGTTTTATCAGAATTCTGTTCGCTGTATTAAATCATTTAAAAATATTTTGGCCTTCTTTATCAGAGAAATATTTTCCATTGATAAATCCATACTCATGCATTTCACTTTCCTACCAACCTAGAAAATGTCTATTTGTTTTCAAACATGTAATAACTTCTTAATATTAAAAATAAATTATTTTATGGAACACTAACACATTGACCTAAGAGTACTTCCCTTTCTTTAGAGTTTCTTTTGTACTTGTTCTTTTACTAACACTCTGTGACAAGTTCCTATCTGCTAAATCAACTCCTGCATGAGTAGAGAAAACATAAGGAATCTGTTGAAAGACACCTTGTCTCAATGTTAGTGTGATGCACACCATTAATTTGATAAGGAAGGTGTCTTGTCCTTTTTACTCTGATAAGTTTCAGAGTGTCAGTGACATACATCATAGTTTTCCATTAGAGACAAAAGAAAGAATGGCTAGAGTAGAAATTAGATTTTATCAAGAAGATTGTTTTCAGTGCTTGAATGTTCTTAAAATATATAATTTTGCTTACCTTTAAAGTAGATATTTTAAAGCTTTTATTAATTAATTTAATAGGGTATTAAATAAAACCCTATAAAATTTCACTTGAATAGGCACATAGATTTACCAACTACCAATTTTATTTGACAAAATGCATTCAATTATCCAGCACACACTACTTAAATGTTCTATTTTTAACTCTTTTCTTAGAGCTGTCAAGTGAGGAAGCATATTTTTCTGCCTCTAAAATTGCTGGATGACAATTGTAATAGAAGTTTTGTCACTGTATAATATAAACAGCTTTAGGACAAGAGTTAGAAAATATAACTTTAAGTAGTGTATGTTGGCTATTAATGATTGTTTTGATGAGATGCTGCTAAAGATGGATAGGCTCAAGAATGCATTGGCTAGTTAGAAAGAGTTCTGTTTAATACTTTGAAGTACTAGAAAATGGAGAGAAATAGGATTGAAGAGAGAGCTTTTTTAGTAACAAAGATCTAGTAAAAATTAACAGTTGAATAAGTGACTTGAAATAAGATTTGAGTTTATTTTGAGTTTCCAGTGTATTCTATCACCCAAAACTATCAGTTCAGTTCAGTCACTCAGTTGTATCTGACTCTTTGCGACCCTGTAAACTGAAGCACTCCAGGCCTCCATGTCTTTCACCAACTCCTGGAGTTTACCCAAACTATGTCCAGTGAGTCGGTGATGCCATCCAACTATCTCATCCTCTATCATCCCCTTTTGCTCCCACTCTCAATCTTTCCCAGCATCAAAGTCTTTTCAAATTAGTCAGCTCTTCGCATCTGGCCAAAGTGTTGGAGTTTCAGCTTTAGTATTAGTCCTTCCAATGAACACCCAGGACTGGTCTGCTTTTGCATGTACTGGTTGGATCTCCTTGCAGTCCAAGGGTCTCTCAAGAGTCTTCTCCAACACCACAGTTCAAAANATTAGTCAGCTCTTCGCATCTGGCCAAAGTGTTGGAGTTTCAGCTTTAGTATTAGTCCTTCCAATGAACACCCAGGACTGGTCTGCTTTTGCATGTACTGGTTGGATCTCCTTGCAGTCCAAGGGTCTCTCAAGAGTCTTCTCCAACACCACAGTTCAAAAGCATCAATTCTTTGGCACTCAGCTTTCTTTATAGTCCAACTCTCATATCCATACATGACTACTGGAAACACCATAGGCTTAACTAGATGGACCTTTTTTGGCAATGTAATGTCTCTGCTTTTTAATATACTGTCTAGGTTGGTTAAAACTTTCTTTCCAAGGAGTACACATCTTATAATTTCATGGCTGCAATTACCATCTGCAGTGATTTTGGAGCCCCCCAAAATAAAGTGTGACACTGTTTCCACTGTTTTCCCATCTATTTCCCATGAAGTGATGAGAACAGATGCCATGATCTTAGTTTTCTAAATGTTGAGATTTAGGGCAACTTTTTCACTCTCCTCTTTCACTTTAATCAAGAGGTTTTTTAGTTACTCTTCAATTTCTGTCATAAGGTTGGTGTCATCTGCATATCTGAGGTTATTGATATTTCTCCTGGAAATCTTGATTCCAGCTTGTGCTTCTTCCAGCCCAGCGTTTCTCATGATGTACTCTGCATACAAGTTAAATAAGCAGGGTGACAATATACTCCTTTTCCTATTTGAAACCAGTCTGTTGTTCCATGTCCAGTTCTAACTGTTGCTTGCTGACCTGAATACAGCTTTCTCAAGAGGGAGGTCAGGTGGTCTGGTATTCCCATCTCTTTCAGACTTTTCCAGTTTATTGTAACGCACACAGTCAAAGACTTTGGGGTAATTAATAAAGCAGAATAGATTTTTTTTTTTTTCCTGGAACTCACTTGCTTTTTCAACGATCCAGCGGATGCTGGCAATTTGATCTCTGGTTCCTCTGCCTTTTCTAAAACCAGCTTGAACATCTGGACATTCACAGTTCTCGTATTGCTGAAGCCTGGCTTGGAGAATTTTGAGCATTACTTTGCTAGCATGTGAGTGCGTAGACACAGTGAAATATTTGGTCTTCTGAAATCTGTCTTATGATTTCATGCCTTTGTGTGCTTTTTTTTTCTTCCCTGTAAAATTCCTTTGTCTTTCTCATCTTTTTCAAAGAGAATAAAATTTGAGTCATCCTCCAAAAACAAATTTAAGTGTCATATTAAATATTTTGCCTTTTATTCCTTGTTTGATTATCAAACACCTGATGTAGGGACCATACATTTTCTATTCTCCATTGTGTCCAACTTTTCCTGCTGACCAAGAATTAGACACTTCATAGTTATTTTGTAGAGTGATTTTCTTCTTGAGGATTACATATCAGACCAGTCAACTGTTTGTGACATTTACTCCAAATTGAGCTCACTGTTGTATGTCTTCAAGAAAGTTGGACATCTTCCTAACATAAGTACATATGGCCTAAATTTATTTCTAACATTCTCCTTTGTTTCTTTTCTTTGATTATAATATTTCTACCTTTAAAATTGTTTTCCTGTTACTTCCTTAAATGTGAATAATTATATATGATATTTCAGGTATTAAATATTATCAAGTTGACTAGGTAATGTCAACTTGAGTTTGAATATAATGGGATACTGCTAAAAAGAGCCTATAGACAGAGGCTGAAGTTTCTGAAATTCTTTTGGTGGGATTTTGACAAAGGCTATTTAAATAATATATATTTTATCATTATTTCTAAGTGTTAAGTTTGTGACAAGTGTACCTGAAAAGTTAGATCCATCTTCCATTGTTTCATTCCTAGTTAATTCATTTGCAAATTAATTATAATTTTCTAATAATATCACATGCCGGGGTCCAGCCCCGGTGGATACAGGGAATTCAAAGGTGGGGACGGACAGCGTCCTTGGAAAATACATAATTAATTACAGATAGAGAGATTAGAAATGGATAGTGTAGTAGGGAATATTAGTGGAGAAAAAGAGGCTGAATAACTTGGTTTACATGGAATAGCATCCATGCTCCAGATAGGAATTCAGCCGGAAAAACGAGGAGTAAGAAAGAATGACATGGGGGAGTCAGTCTTTCCAGAAGCTGAACCCATTTCTTTATTTTTCAGGTTTTCTTATATACCTTTTGTTACATATAGGGATGAATACAGAGTCACGTGGGGGTCAGCAGTCCTGACCTTTATCAAAGTCAGGTGCTTTACATAAAAAAAGTCTTAGGGGTTTTACATTATCTTCTTGCCATAAGGCTCGCTGACATTTTATGATCCTTTCTTTCTGATAATCAGAAAACTTATTTTTTCCAAGGGTGGTTTTTCTTAAACCAGGCACCACCCTCCAAATAAAGTTGCATTCCTATAGGGTGAGGGTGTAGTGAGTTACAATCAAGAAAGGAATTGATTTAACCCAAGGTTAACGTGATTAACCTTAAAGGTTCATGCTCATTTCTCCTAGATGCTTAAAGGTTCCTACTTATTTCTCCTACATGCTAGTTATATTCATTATAAGGGCAGAGACTATGGAGATTTAGCAGCAACCATCAGCCCGACAATTGAAAATCCTTTCACCAATGTTCCCCTTAAGATCTACTTAGTCTTAAGACAGTGATCAAGTTACATTTTTACATAGCAAGGACGCAGTGATTTATCACAAAGTACAGTGATCTATAACAAAGGAGAACATTCGTCAACTCAAAAAGTCTAGTATTGCTAACCTGAAAAGCGACTGTATTTCCTTTTCTATCTTCCACATCCACTGATTAATATATTCCCAGGTGCCTAAGGATATGGAGGCCTGGCGGCAGTCATTGACTCCACAATGAGAAAAGCCCTATGCTAATCCTCCAAACTCTCTGTGCTGTCTATGGTTGCGAGGTTGCCACACAAGCTAGTTTGTCAGCAGAGAGGTTTGACCCGAGACACCCTTGTCCCACCCATGGCAGGCAGGGAATTAGCGGCAATTATGGACATGACAAATGAAAAAACCCTTCACCCATAGAATTCCCAACCAACCCACGATCCTAATAATTTCTAACTTCCCACAAGAATTTGCCTTGACTAATTCGGAAACGTCCCGTGCCTCTCACGATCGGGAGGCTGTAAACCATCACACGCGGCCGGACAAACCTATACAGGTGGGCTAGATAACCTTCCGTGGAAACACTCTTGTCACGCCCAGGAATTTTTGTTGACTTGGAGCTGCACGTTTACTCCTTCTCCGAGAGAAATGGTTATGGGGGAGAGCCTCCCCCAACCCCGGTAAAGTACTCTGGTTTGGAGGTAGATGCTCGGGAAAAGGGGGTCTCCTGAGGCTTGATCATGCCTTGGCGTATGCCGAAGCCTCCTTCCTCGTGACCTTTGCCATGGGCGGAGTTCCTCACGTTG
>SJYX01017333.1:211290-240089 GCA_006410675.1 Oreotragus oreotragus | reverse complement strand
ACCTTCAGAGTTCGTAAGCTGAAACGCTCTTGTCACGCCCAGGAATTTTTATTGACTTGGAGCTGCACGTTTACTCCTTCTCCGAGAGAAACGGTTATGGGGGAAAGCTCCCCAGAAGGTCAAAGGTGTAGGTGAGAGCAGAAAACAGACTCTGGTTTTGGGGTAGATGCTCGGGAACAGGGGGTCTCCTGAGGCTTGATCACGCCTTTGCGTATGCCGAAGCCTCCTTCCTCATGACCTTTGCCATGGGCGGAGTTCCTCACTCTGGCCCCCGGCAATCACACATATTTTTAGCTAATTTTCACTCTACTAGGAAAAAGACTGGTTTGTCTTTTGACATAAAAAAAAATATTGTATGTTTTATACTTCTCAAGGTTAGGTTATTTATTTATTTATTTTTGTATTAGTAAACATGTGTAATGGTACGTTATGGAAATTTTTCAAAGTGTATAAAGTTTGATGATCTTCAAATAGATTTTATATTGGACTGCTATGTGAACTAATACTAGTTTCTAAATATCATTCTCCAATATACAGAAAGAACTTCTCTGGTGGTTCAGTGGTAAATAATCCACTTGCCAGTGCACTAAATGCAGGTTCAATTCCTGAGTCAGGAAGATCCCTTGGAGAAAGGAGTGGCTACCCATTCTAGTATTCTTGTCTGGGAAATCCCGTGGGTAGAGGAACCTAGCAAGCTATAGTCTATGGGATTGTGAAAGAGTTGGGCATGATTTAATGACTAAACAACAATTATACAGAATCAGATTCTTAAAGACATTAATAACTTCAGAGTGAGGGCAGAAAAGTTTATAGATGAGCTTGGAATATCTTTTTTGTGGAAAAAATTAAATAAGGAAATATTCAAAAAATGTTGGAAATGTATAAAAAATTCAAAGGAGCTAGCATGAATGAGCTTTCATTGACTAAATTGGGATAATTTGGGAATGGATTTAATCCAATAAGATTCTTACAGTTTAAGATACACAGTAATTTTAAATTTGGAGAGAAGGAACTTTTTCCCTTACAGCAGAATATTAACTAATAACAGCAAAATGACAGTTATCATTTTGTGACAATCATGGTAACAATGGATTATGGAATAATGGATGTTAAAACTAACAAATGAAACTTTGGTGGTTTACAGGATACTTATATTGTCTCAAGTTAATATTCCATTTCTATTACTTATTCTTCCACAACCAAGAAGTTACTATATAGAGAGAAATCTGGAGGACGCTATTTAAACAAGTGACCAAAAGTTACATGACAAACACAGGACTGATTTAAATATCATATGCTTCTTGATATGTTGCATTAAAGAAGGGGACTTGTTTAGCATTATGGTCCAAAATGAATATCCTGAATGAAATGAAAAGAAACCAACAGACACACCCGAAATGTATGACATTATACAATAAATGATGTATTAGTTCAGTTCAATTCAGTGGCTCAGTCATGTCCAACTCTTTGCGATGCCATGGACTGTAGTATGCCAGGCCTCACTGTTCATCACCAACTCCCTGAGTTTAGTCAAACTCATGTCCTTTGAGTTGGTCATCCCATCCAACAATGGCATCCAATACTGAAATCAGATTAATTTTATTCTTTGCAGCCAAAGCTGGAAAAATTTCTATACAGTCAGCAAAAACAAGATCAGACTGTGGCTCAGATCATGAACTCCTTATTGCCAAATGTTGAAGGTCCATGACATTGTACAGGAGACAGGGATCAAAACCATACCCAAGAAAAAGAAATGCAAAAAAAAAAAAAAGGTGTATAGTCTTAAAAGTATCAAAGTTTTGAAAAACATAACTGATAACTCAAATAAAATTAAAGGAGGTAAAGGAAAAAGTGATAAATAAATTCAGTGTGTGATATTGAATGAGAAACATTCTAAGAGAGAAATTTTGGGTTAAATTGGCAAAATTTCAGTAAATTTATATTTTGGATCATAAGTATATTCAAAAGCAGAAACATTACTTTGCCGACTAAATCCGTCTAGTCAAGGCTATGGTTTTTCCTGTGGTCATGTATGGATGTGAGAGTTGGACTGTGAAGAAGGCTGAGCACCGAAGAATTGATGCTTTTGAACTGTGGTGTTGGAGAAGACTCTTGAGAGTCCCTTGGACTGCAAGGAGATCCAACCAGTCCATTCTGAAGGAGATCAACCCTGGGATTTCTTTGGAAGGAATGATGCTAAAGCTGAAACTCCAGTACTTTGGCCACCTCATGCGAAGGGTTGACTCATTGGAAAAGACTCTGATGCTGGGAGGGATTAGGGCAGGAGGAGAAGAGGAAGACTGAGGATGAGATGGCTGGATGGCATCACGGACTCGATGGACGTGTGTCTGAGTGAACTCCGGGAGTTGGTGGTGGACAGGGAGACCTGGCGTGCTGCGATTCATGGGGTTGCAAAGAGCTGGACACGACTGAGTGACTGAACTGAACTGATGGCCTCCACATAAAATTTTGTGATTTTTATAACTTTATCATAATTATATAATTTTTTCCCTCAAATATGCACTGAGGTATTTAGGAGAAAGTTATCAATGTTTGCAAGTTATTCTCAAGTGATTCTAAAAATGGTAAAATATACACCGTGAACTTCCAGATGTTCAAGTTGAATTTAGAAAAGGCAGAGGAACCAGAGATCAAGTTGCCAACATCTGCTGGATCATCAAAAAAGCAAAAGAGTTCCAGAAAAACATCTCTTCTGGTTTATTTATTACTTCAAAACCTTTGACTGTGTGGCTCAAAATAAACTGTTGAAAATTTTGGAGGAGATGCGAGTACCAGACCACCTGACCTGCGTCTTGAGAAATCTGTGTGCAGGTCAGGAAGCAACAGTTAGAACTCGTCGTGTAACAACAAACTGTTTCCATATCAGGAAAGGAGTACGTCAAGGCTATATATTATCACGCTGCTTATTTACCTTATATGCAGAGTACATCATGAGAAACGCTGGGCTGGAGGAAGCACAAGCTGGAATCAAGATTGCCAGGAGAAATATCAATAACTTTAAATATGCAGATGACACCTCCCTTATAGCAGAAAGTGAAGAAGAAGTAAAAAGCCTCTTGATGAAAGTGAAAGAGGAGAGTGAAAAAGTTGGCCTAAATCTCAACACTCAGAAAACTAAGATCATGGCATCTAGTCCCATCACTTCATGGCAAATAGATGGAGAATAAATATGCAGATGACACCTCCCTTATAGCAGAAAGTGAAGAAGAAGTAAAAAGCCTCTTGATGAAAGTGAAAGAGGAGAGTGAAAAAGTTGGCCTAAATCTCAACACTCAGAAAACTAAGATCATGGCATCTAGTCCCATCACTTCATGGCAAATAGATGGAGAAACAGTGGAAAGAGTGACAGACTGTATATTTTTGGGGGCTCCAAAATCACTGCAGATGATGACTGCAGCCATGAAATTAGAAGACACTTTCTCCTTCGAAGAAAAGTTACGACCGAAAATGAAGTTGCTCAATCGTGTCCGACTCTTTGCAACCCCAAGGACTGTAGCCTGCCAGGCTCCTCTGTCCATGGGATTTTCCAGGCAAGAGAGCTGGAGCAGGTTGCCATTGCCTTCTTCAGGGGATCTTCCTGACCCAGGGATGTAACCAGGTCTGCTGCATTGCAAGCAGATGCTTTACCCTCTGAGACACCAGGGAAGCCCATGACCAAACTAGACAGCATGTTAATAATCAGAGACATTGCTTTGCCAATAAAGTTCCATCTAGTCAAAGCTTTGGTGTTTCCTGTAGTCATGTATGGATGTGAGAATTGGACTGTAAAGAAAACTAAGTGCCAAAGAATTGATGCTTTTGAACTTTGGTGTTGGAGTAGACTCTTAAGTCCCTTGGACTGCAAGGTGATACAACAAGTCCATCCAAAAGGAAATCAGTCCTGAATATTCATTGGAAGGACTGATGCTGAAGCTGAAACTCCAATATTTTGGCCACCTGATATGAAGGACTGACTCGTTTGAAAAGACCCTGATGTTGGGAAAGATTGAAGGTGGGAAGAGAAGGGGACGATAGGGAATGAGATNGGAAATCAGTCCTGAATATTCATTGGAAGGACTGATGCTGAAGCTGAAACTCCAATATTTTGGCCACCTGATATGAAGGACTGACTCGTTTGAAAAGACCCTGATGTTGGGAAAGATTGAAGGTGGGAAGAGAAGGGGACGATAGGGAATGAGATAGTTGGATGGCATCACTGACTCAGTGGACATGACTTTGGGTAAACCTTGTAAGTTGGTGATGGACAAAGGTGCTTGATGTGCTGCAATCCATGGGATCACAAAGAGTTGCACACTATTGTGCAACTGAACTGACTGACTATATACTAGTATACTAGTATCTATGTCTATATATGTATATATGTTTGTGTGTTCATTCACTTAGTCTTGTCAGACTCTTTGTGATCCCATGGACTATAGCTTTCCAGGTTCCTCTCTCCGTGGGCTTCTCCAGGCAAGAATACAGGAATGGGTTGCTATGTCCTCCTCATCTGTATATATGCATGTACATATATTTATGGGAGAGAGTAAAGGAAAGATAGAATAACTCACATGCAGCAAATATTAGGATAGGTAAAACTCAATAAAGAGTATCAGTAGTTATTTGTTCTGTGCTTGCAACTGTTGTTTACATTTAAACATTTTTCAATTAAAAAAACTTTAATTATTTTTCCTTTAATTTTCAAGGTGTTATCAATTTGAGACTTTACTCATGAACTTTGGGGGTGATAGAAGAAAAACAAGAATTTATGAATTCTATAGCAACAACAAAAATATCAACAACTACAAAGAGGAACAGCAATTTAAACAGTTGGTAGTATTTAAGATAAACAGCCATGAAATTAAAAGACACTTACTTCTTGGAAGAAAAGTTATGACCAACCTAGATAGCATATTGAAAAAACTAGTTTTCTGGCACTTTCATCAGAGGGGAACTGTCTTCATGCACATGAAAATGCAGCAAGCTAATTGTAAACCTTAAGACTGTAGGAAAAGAAGAAATAATCATTTACAACAAGATAATTTCCAATGCTATTTCAAGTTATTCCAGATTCATAGTTCATAAATAGATTTTATTGTTTAACAGACTCTCAAAGTTAACTATAAATCAAACACTAATACCATGTTTTTAATTTACACTGGTAATTGCTAGGAACTGGAAATTGATGTTATCATGTTATTACTGATTACAACATTAATTTCTCTGTAATGTATATATATATTAATTAATCATCTAAATAATACATGTGAGTAGGTACTTCTTCATAATTATAAACAACCTATATATTAAGATATAGATATATTGATTACAATTGCTACTACATGATGAATAAGGTATAAAATTAATGTCAGATAGTTTCATTAAATATTGATTAAATATGAATAAAGTTCAGCTGAAATGAATATCTTATTCTTTACTGAAGTGTTATAAATTAGTTTTTTACATATGTGATTAAAATTATGTCTCCATATCTGTCATGAAATAGATTTTATTTGTGCTAGATTTTGAAAATATATGACAGCTTGCTTAAATGTCTATTCATTTGNATAAAATTAATGTCAGATAGTTTCATTAAATATTGATTAAATATGAATAAAGTTCAGCTGAAATGAATATCTTATTCTTTACTGAAGTGTTATAAATTAGTTTTTTACATATGTGATTAAAATTATGTCTCCATATCTGTCATGAAATAGATTTTATTTGTGCTAGATTTTGAAAATATATGACAGCTTGCTTAAATGTCTATTCATTTGAACACTCAAGTGACTAAAAAATCCATTGTTTCTTCCTTTGTTAATTCTTGAAAGCTATAAAAGGGATAACCTAAAAAGGAAAGTAACTTGAAAATAAACCATGCTTATTGTTCTAAATATGCCTTATAAACATATCTGTTTCTTTTTTATAAACTATGGCTTTTTTCTAATCCAGGTAAAAGTATCAAACTTTTAAAATATTTTTAAAATATTTTTCTACGTAAAAAAATATTTTACATATTTTTCTATGTAAAATTTTTTTCTATGTAAATATTTTAAAATATTTTTCTATGTAAAATTTCTCTACATTCTGACCTATGTTTGAAAAAAACAAAAATAACTAAATAAAATAATCAATGAACATAATGTGTTAGAACTCTCAACCAAAAATTTAAAAGATAAAGATGATTGCAAGTTTTAGTAAAAAAAGAAAAAAATTGCATGCCAATATATCTCTTTTTTAATGTATGTGTTTTTATCTTCATGAATCAGAAATTAATGTTCACTGAACTATAATTATCCACATAAAGTAATAAGTAATAATCTGAGGTGGAAAATTGACAATCATCATTCTAATTAAATCAGTTAAATTGGATACCTCAATATTCTCTCCTCATTAATATTAAATAAAATCTGAATTATTCAGTTGATTGTCAGCATTAGTCAAGTCATTGAGGGAAACTTGATTGTGTCAGCCTTACTTAAAATGTGGACATATTCAATTTCAGCCCATGAAGACACTCTGTTCTATTTTCTGATACAATGTTAGGTACAGAACCTGATCAGCATGTGTTTGAACATTGCAAAGTTAAGATCCCAAAACTTTTTGTCATATGAGTGATGGGTAATGCCTAACACCAGGTGTCTTTTCAGCTGTGACCTGTTGTCTAGCCTGTCAAATGGCTCAATCAAAAAGTCAGTATGATATGCTGTTCACTTCAATGAGAGAAATGCCTCAAGTCATAAAATTTTGTAATCCCCTCTGGTGGTTCACATGAAGTTGTGTCACAAGGTATTTTGTTCCTCTCTTATTCATCTTTGCTATGGCAGATTTATATAAGGCTCATTTTAATAGTCATTAGACACTTTTACCAGTTTTATTTATGTATTTATTAGCAGACTCATCATGTGATCTTACAGATGGCATTAAATTATCAAAGGATCCCATTTCTTATTTAGCCTAAATTATTTGGTTGGTCTATTTAGGTTTATTAATCAGGTCTAAGAGATATGCAAAACAAGCACAACATTCTATTTTCTTATTAATTTCAACTTTTGAAGCAACTCTAAAAATAAATGCAAAGTCCCCAGATTGGGAGAGTGAAATCCTCAGCTTACTGGGGTAGCTAAGATGACCATGCCGCAGATATTATGCAGTGTAAATAAATTGGGCTTCCCTTGTGGCTCAGATGGTAAAGAATTTGCTTGATATGTGGGAGAGAATTTATTTTTCAGGAACTTCATAAATAGAAAAGTATTTCCTCTGCCACCACTTCTTTGCTAAAACTTTTTTAGACAAATCATCAACAGAATGACAACTGAATGAATGCTGTTTTTCTGCTTTTATACACAGATGTTATGAACTAGGAAAAGGGTATATTTAAACTTCTATATTGATAGTGACTTTGAAAGTTAGGAGACCATTACAATTAGGTGACAAACTGAAACATAACTAAATATTTAGAATTAAATTCTTGAATTACATGAGAAAAAGGATCCAATTCAAGTCAGATTTCTTTCTTTCCAGTAGAAATTGATTCAGATCAGTGGCTATCAAATTTCCTTATGCTTATGGAACTTTTTAAAAAAATTTAAAGAAAGAACTTTGGTCCCCTTATCCAGAAATTTGGATTCTGTAGGTGAGGTTTCACCAATATTTCTCTTTTGTCTATTCCAGAGACAGGAGACTTTTACTTTATACCCCCTTAAAGTTATGTGATATGATGACTGGTTCTAACTGATCAGACATGACATATGTGGCACTCAGGGCTGAAGCATTTAATTGAAAGTTATTTGTCCTTCTCTCACAATAAACTGGGACAGAGGTCTCCCCTCATATGATGACTATATTAATCACCTTAGATGAGTAAATAAACTTTCTTTTTTTAAGGAGCTATGATTTGGGGCATTGTGTGTTAATCAGTTCAGTTCAGTTCAGTTCAGTACATAAATTTTCAGAAGCTGAAACTGGACTGCAAGGAGATGCAACCAGTCCATTCTGAAGGAGAATAGCCCTGGGTATTCTTTGGAGGGAATTGTGCTAAAGCTGAAACTCCAGTACTTTGGCCACCTCATGCAAAAAGTTGACTCATTGGAAAAGACTCTGATGCTGGGAGGGATTGGGGGCAGGAGGAAAAGGGGATGACAGAGGATGAGATGGCTGGATGGCATCACTGACTCAATGGATCTGAGTTTGAGTGAACTCTGGGAGTTGGTGATGGACAGGGAGGCCTGGCATGCTGCGATTCATGGGGTCACAAAGAGTTGGACACGACTGAGCGACTGAACTGAACTGAAGTGAACCAAAATAGTAAATTTTTACCAAAGATGAATCTACATTGATGCATCATAATCCAAAGTTCATAGTGTACCTAAGAGTTCACTTTTGTGCTATATATTCTATAGACTAAACAAATATATAACAACACATCTACCATTAGTATTTTCATTGTGCTAAAACACATCTCTTTTCTGCCTACTCATTTCTAACCCCTATTCACCAAATACTAATCTTTTTATTATCTCCATAGTTTTTGCCTTTTCTAGTATGACATATTGTTGGAATTATACAGTATGTAGCCTTTGCAGATTGGCTTCTTTCACTTAATGATATGTTTTTAAGATTCCTCTGTATCTTTTCATAGCTTGATAGCTCATGTCTTTTCAGTGCTGAATGATATTTTATTGTCTGGATGTATCACAGTTTATTTATTCATTCACGTACTGAAGAACTTGGTTGCTTCCAAGTTTCAGCAATTATGAATAAAACTGCTATAAACTTCCATATGCATAGTTTTATGTGGACATAACTTTTCAATGCTTGTGGTAAATACCAAGCAGTGTGATGGTTGAACCCTATGTTAATATACGGTTAGTTTTGAAAGAAACTGCCAAGCTGTGGCATTATGTAATATTGCATTTCCATCAGCAATAAATGAGTTATTTTTTCTCTATATCCTGGCCAGCATTTAATATTGCTAGCGATCTAGATTTTGGCCATTTAGTGGTATCTCATTGTTGTAATTTGCATTTCCTTGATGACAAACAACATGGAGCATCTTTTCATGTGCTTAATATTTTCTCCCAGTCTATGACTTTTCTTCTCATTCTCTTGATAAATTTTTTCTCAAAGCAGAAGTTTTTCACTTTAATGAAGTCCAGATTATCTTTTTTTTTTTCATGGATTATGTCTGTTGCTGTACCTAAAAAGGCATGGCATTGTCAGTCTCAACTTTCCAATGTCTTGTCAATCTAGAACATGAGTTAAAGTATATTCCTTTCCCAGGCAACACATTCATAAAATTATGCATAGATTTTGCTCACTCTCTCAGTTATGCCACAAGTTTCTTGAAGCACTAGCTGTGTGATAAACCCTGATATAGTCTGTGTGGAAAGAATAGCAAACAGAGGAATTCACATGTAAAAAGTCTGCTTGTTTTAGACTCCAGATTCACAGGTAAATTAAAGCCCTTTCTAAAATTTGTTCTAAAATACATTGTCAGTTCAAACCTAATGGTTCTAGACAATTAGATGCTTTTTCACTTTATTTGATATATGGAACCAATGATTTAGTGGCGTGCCCTGGAACAAAGTATCTCTTCTGATTTTAGTTTTTCTCACTGAATGACACACTAGTGGCCTGAAGGAGAAATCTAATTCCCAAGAGTTTTTTGTACTTCTAGTAGCAAATTTACCCTTTTACAGTTGGGAGAATATTGACTAGATTTGTTATTGACATTCTAGGGAAAAAAAAAACAAAAAACACTTTTTAAGAGCCTTAAAGAAAAGTAGCAAAGGCAGCCTGGAATTAAATATTTGTCTTGGTTAATCTGTAGATATTTTTAGACCTGGCTGGGATATAATTGCTCTTTGAATATACATAGAGGAAATTCCACGTTTTCTAGTATTTTAATTCTTAAATAATTTGTTTTTCAATTCTTGATAAATTTCACCAAGGAACAAGAATACCTTTGGTGAACTGGTTTCCTATATCAGAACATCTGGTTCTGTTATTGTCTATCTTTCCATTAAATCAACATAAAGCCATATTTTCTGAAGCATATTATTTAATTTCCAAGGTACAGCACTTACCCAAATTACTTTATCCTATATAGCTGCTGCCGCTGCTGCTGCTCTTGCTAAGTCACTTCAGTCATGTCCGACTCTGTGCGACCCCATAGACGGCAGCCCACCAGGCTCCCCCGTCCCTGGGATTCTTCAGGCAAAAACATTGGAGTGGGTTGCCATTTCCTTCTCCAATGCATGAAAGTGAAAAATGAAGTGAAGTCGCTCAGTCGTGTCCAACCCTCAGCGACCCCATGGACTGTAGCCTTCCAGGCTTCTCTGTCCATGGGATTTTCCAGGCAAGAGTACTGGAGTGGGGTGTCATTGCCTTGTCCAATAGTATATAGCTATAATTTAAGTAAGCAATCAGTATATGAAATTCCTCAATTTCTTTTTTTCTGTTATTGTCTGGATGTATCACAAATATATACATTATTAGCATGAGGGTATAAATAATCCTTTGAGACACTTTTCTACTCTCTCAGAGTAACTGACTACTGATTACTATGGAAGCAGCTATGAGCTAATGCCACCTTGCATTTATTTTGGGGATCTACTAATCCTTCATTCTATCTCCCATGTGTGCATGTTGAGTTGCTTCAGTTGTGTCTGACTCTTTGTGACCCAAAAGACTATAGCCCACTAGGTTCTTCTGTCTATGGGGATTCTCCAGGCAAGAATATTGGAGTGGGTTGTCCCAACCCAGGGATTGAACCTGCGTTTCTTGTGGCTCATGGGGTAGATGATTCACCACTGAGCCACCAGGGAAACCCTCTGTCTCCCAAGGGATATCTAATTTTATAACAAAAAATAAAGTTCATTTTTTACTAATAATGCTGTAGGGAGATAAGGAAATACATTCATTAACTAATTCATTGAGTAAATATTTATTAAATCTCCTTCACATGTTAGAATACAATAATTAACAGAATAGGCTAGATGGTAAGATGAATAAAATATTTTAATGAGTGATGATGGACAATGACAATAAAAATCAATCAATATTATATCACAAGTGATAATAGTTCTAAAAAAAAATAAAATAAATGACAAATGTCACAATGGGTGGTGAAATTTGATAACTATCAAGGAAATCCACTCAGTTATTTGAATAGATAACTGAACGTAGTGACCAGCAAGTCTTGTAGATATCTGAGACAGAGGATAAGATGCCACGATGGGGTTGAGTTTTGTGTGTACTTCGAATATTTAGAAAATTGCAATGGCTATAGTGTGGCTAGAACAGAATGAACTATTATGGAGAAAGATAAGAAATGAGATCAGAAAGGTGGCTGGGGTAAAATCATTTATTAACTTTCAGAGCATATTGAGTATTTTAATTTCACTCATTTTAAGAGGCAAAGTCTCAATTCTTTGAGGAGAGAAGTACAGTAGAAAATTAGAACAATAATAAAATTTCCAATAAGACAGCAATTTTTTTTTCAGTTATTAATTCTCAATGTGCTCTATTTCTCCTCCATATCTTATTCACAGAGATTCTACAAATCCCTTCTACCATCCTTCCCCACAATTATATTCTGTTTTAGCTCATATTTTCCCACCAGCACATTAACATTCTGTTTTAGCTCATATTTTCCCACCAGCACATTAACAGTCTAAAATTGTGGGGATAAAAATTATTTTTCAAGATTAACTTTTAGCTGTCTCTCTGAACTCCTGCCTCCTTCTAATCATTTTATCACATTATTTATGTTCCAAACCCAAAATGCAAAATGATAGAATCCGTTAAAATGGTATTTTTCTATTGGAGGGGGATTATAGTTCAGAGAACAAGTTTTTTTTATACTTTTATGTTATTCTCTGCCCAATTTTCTTAGGAAATTTTTCTTAAGTTTTCTGATGGTTTAATGTTTCTATGAGGCTTTTGTGTTTTTATTCTTAGCCTTTTAATAACTTTGGGGAAGTGAGATGAAATGAATGTAAATGATTACTGAATGCCTAGAACCTCAGTTTTGTGACTGACAAAAATATTAAGTGGTCAAAGTTTTAATTAAGCTTTATTGATTCCATTGATCTTAATCTACATCAGACATAGGTAGAATTGACCTGTGAATACATTTCATTACTTGTACACTTTATTTTCTAGGTCTACATTGCATAATGGGATTGGTTGGGTATTTATACATATATATATATACATATATATATATATAATCTTCTAGAATATCATCACCTATCAAAATATGTTAGAATAACTTTCTGTGAAATTTTGAAAGATAGGGTTTTATGAATGAATAGCAGCTAGTGTATTTACTTTGTCTCTAAGACAAGTAACAGAAGCACTTTGTGTCATTCAGTATGAAAATGCAATTTAATCCAATGAGATAAAAATCAGTTTTCCTTTTTCAAAGTTTCAAAGTAGTTAAATATCACCTGTTCTGCTTAATTAGTTTTTGAAATTTGTACAAACTCACCTTTAAACTTCAAAACAATACAGCTTTTGTTTGAGCTTCAGATTTCTTTTCTGTGTTCTAAATACATTCTGTTTTAGCTGGCTAGAGAGAGGAAGGGAAAGCTTTTTCTGCAGAGAAACCACATGGTTTTAACGTTGGTGCACAGGATTTTCAGGCTCCAGTAGTCATAACAACCTTTTGCTACATTCTCAACTGCAGTAGTCAATAAATAAAGATTTGTTGGCAAACCACAAATCTACAAGAAATCCACCATGCATTTGGAAAAAGGCTGAGAATATTTGAAAGTTATACTGCTGTTGGTGTTTATGAAAGCTGAAAGAGGAAACTTTGCTGTTAGTTACTGGCATGTTTGAGCAATTTAAGAATTCAAAACCTAATATGTAAAATGAATCAGGCAAATTTTAGAAAGGAGAGAGGTGATGGACACATACAAATGTGTAGACACATCATATAATCTAGTACTTTTAGGACAAAAATACTCAATTTTAAGAAGAAAGAAGCCCTCTTTATTATTGCTAATGTTAGTTTTTCTCAGTAGGGCAATACATCTGTGATGGAAATAGAGAGTTACAACTTATTCTCTTCAAGGAATAATACATTTCCCTGGCTTGTAGAATGCCATCTGCTGATAGCCTTATGCTATCAGAACTTTTAGGATGGTGTCTGCTGTGGAGTACCCGGTTCATGCTCATGCCCCTCCTGGGGTGACTAATGATTGATGGGGGGACATAAAAGGGGTGTTTAAGGGGTTCCTCATTCCCGCTCAGCACTGGACAACTTAGATGGATCATTACAACTCCAGATCTTCTAACGCGTAGGTTGCGGCTAATGAGCTACCCTAACTTCTCTAGCTCCCTTTCCCTTTTTCTGTTGGTATTGATAGCAACAGTTTATTTCTAATAAACATCTTAATGCTGGACTTTTACTCACATTTGGCTTCCCTAAGAATATGACTTAGGACAGGATTACTGTCCAATCACCAGGAATTAAATGGTTCTTTAAAGATATGTGCATCTATAAAAATGATTTTTATTTGTGTTGTCAGCCAAATGTTTTATATTTGCTACAGATTATAGTAAAAAACTGATAACAATAAATTCCACAAAGTTTTCCTAGAATGTACTGCTATTTCTCTGGGACTATAAGTATTTTCAGCTTTAAATTAATAAAACAAATTTAAATTAATAAATCCTGTTATCTAGATAACAGGATTAGATAATTAAGCAAAACTCTCTGGATACTAATTAGATACTTTAAGAGTAAAAAAATGTATAATTATTAAGAAAATGACCTTCTGTTTTAGTTTGATTTTGTTCAAGAAATAGATTTGCCCCTTGATTATAATAAGCCCTTGGCAAGTTTGTTAGCCTAAGTTTCCTCTTCCATAAAATGTGAATAAGAGAAAGCCAGAACTATAATTTATATGATTAAAACACATAATGTGTACAAAGTTTTATATGATATGTGGCTCATAGTAAGCTCTTAATATATATTACCTACTTTTTTTTTTTTTTNTTATCACATTATTTATGTTCCAAACCCAAAATGCAAAATGATAGAATCCGTTAAAATGGTATTTTTCTATTGGAGGGGGATTATAGTTCAGAGAACAAGTTTTTTTTTATACTTTTATGTTATTCTCTGCCTGATTTTCTTAGGAAATTTTTCTTAAGTTTTCTGATGGTTTAATGTTTCTATGAGGCTTTTGTGTTTTTATCCTTAGCCTTTTAATAACTTTGGGGAAGTGAGATGAAATGAATGTAAATGATTACTGAATGCCTAGAACCTCAGTTTTGTGACTGACAAAAATATTAAGTGGTCAAAGTTTTAATTAAGCTTTATTGATTCCATTGATCTTAATCTACATCAGACATAGGTAGAATTGACCTGTGAATACATTTCATTACTTGTACACTTTATTTTCTAGGTCTACATTGCATAATGGGATTGGTTGGGTATTTATACATATATATATACATATATATATATATATAATCTTCTAGAATATCATCACCTATCAAAATATGTTAGAATAACTTTCTGTGAAATTTTGAAAGATAGGGTTTTATGAATGAATAGCAGCTAGTGTATTTACTTTGTCTCTAAGACAAGTAACAGAAGCACTTTGTGTCATTCAGTATGAAAATGCAATTTAATCCAATGAGATAAAAATCAGTTTTCCTTTTTCAAAGTTTCAAAGTAGTTAAATATCACCTGTTCTGCTTAATTAGTTTTTGAAATTTGTACAAACTCACCTTTAAACTTCAAAACAATACAGCTTTTGTTTGAGCTTCAGATTTCTTTTCTGTGTTCTAAATACATTCTGTTTTAGCTGGCTAGAGAGAGGAAGGGAAAGCTTTTTCTGCAGAGAAACCACATGGTTTTAACGTTGGTGCACAGGATTTTCAGGCTCCAGTAGTCATAACAACCTTTTGCTACATTCTCAACTGCAGTAGTCAATAAATAAAGATTTGTTGGCAAACCACAAATCTACAAGAAATCCACCATGCATTTGGAAAAAGGCTGAGAATATTTGAAAGTTATACTGCTGTTGGTGTTTATGAAAGCTGAAAGAGGAAACTTTGCTGTTAGTTACTGGCATGTTTGAGCAATTTAAGAATTCAAAACCTAATATGTAAAATGAATCAGGCAAATTTTAGAAAGGAGAGAGGTGATGGACACATACAAATGTGTAGACACATCATATAATCTAGTACTTTTAGGACAAAAATACTCAATTTTAAGAAGAAAGAAGCCCTCTTTATTATTGCTAATGTTAGTTTTTCTCAGTAGGGCAATACATCTGTGATGGAAATAGAGAGTTACAACTTATTCTCTTCAAGGAATAATACATTTCCCTGGCTTGTAGAATGCCATCTGCTGATAGCCTTATGCTATCAGAACTTTTAGGATGGTGTCTGCTGTGGAGTACCCGGTTCATGCTCATGCCCCTCCTGGGGTGACTAATGATTGATGGGGGGACATAAAAGGGGGGTTTAAGGGGTTCCTCATTCCCGCTCAGCACTGGACAACTTAGATGGATCATTACAACTCCAGATCTTCTAACGCGTAGGTTGCGGCTAATGAGCTACCCTAACTTCTCTAGCTCCCTTTCCCTTTTTCTGTTGGTATTGATAGCAACAGTTTATTTCTAATAAACATCTTAATGCTGGACTTTTACTCACATTTGGCTTCCCTAAGAATATGACTTAGGACAGGATTACTGTCCAATCACCAGGAATTAAATGGTTCTTTAAAGATATGTGCATCTATAAAAATGATTTTTATTTGTGTTGTCAGCCAAATGTTTTATATTTGCTACAGATTATAGTAAAAAACTGATAACAATAAATTCCACAAAGTTTTCCTAGAATGTACTGCTATTTCTCTGGGACTATAAGTATTTTCAGCTTTAAATTAATAAAACAAATTTAAATTAATAAATCCTGTTATCTAGATAACAGGATTAGATAATTAAGCAAAACTCTCTGGATACTAATTAGATACTTTAAGAGTAAAAAAATGTATAATTATTAAGAAAATGACCTTCTGTTTTAGTTTGATTTTGTTCAAGAAATAGATTTGCCCCTTGATTATAATAAGCCCTTGGCAAGTTTGTTAGCCTAAGTTTCCTCTTCCATAAAATGTGAATAAGAGAAAGCCAGAACTATAATTTATATGATTAAAACACATAATGTGTACAAAGTTTTATATGATATGTGGCTCATAGTAAGCTCTTAATATATATTACCTACTTTTTTTTTTTTTTTAAGAAGATGTGTGTGTGCTCAGTTGCTCAGTCATGTCTGACTTTTTGTGGCCCCATGGACTATAGTCCACCAGGCTCTTCTGCCCATGGAATTTTCTAGACAAAAATACTGGAGTAGGGTGTCATTTCCTACTCCAGTGGATCTTTCCAATCCAGGGATCAAACCCACATCATTTGCATATCCTGCATTTGCAGGTGATTCTTTATACTAGCACCACTGGGAAACCCCAAAAAGGAGAGAAATTGCAATACAAACCTCATTAATACTAATTCTTTATGCTTAAAAAACTGGAGTTCATAACATACAAAAACCATGAAAATCCACTATTAGAGAGCAGTGCTAGCTCTTTCCAATGAAGGAGACAAAGGTAAAATACACTGATAAATCTTCCATTCAACTTAGGTTTAAGAGATTATAAATAACGGCATTTTTTTTCATGACTAAAATATGTGTGTGTTGGTAGAGGAGAAAGCTCATCTCATTCTACAAACTCATTTAAGATATTTATTTGTTACTACTGTTCCTTCTAAATTAACATCCAAATAAGTAAATAAAAAAGCAAAATTTGAAGGGAGAAATTTATAAAATCATTAGAAATCAGCAAGAGTATTCTACTGATTATTCTCCATTTATCCCATTCTCCCATCCTTTGACATTTTTTCACCTTACTCTGCAACTAAGAGGCTGCATTCCAAGGACAACATGACAAAAATTTCCTTACCAGTCGGCTTCCTGGGAGTTCAGGCAGTGGGATGTACCTTCAAGTTATGGGGGTTACAGAGAAGAGAGAGTTTAAATTTTTTTTCTTTGCTTGTAAATGGATTTTGTTTGTTCATTTTGCTCCTTTCCTATTTCTGCACTACATCTCAAGGATTTGCTGCTTCCCTCCTAGACTGTAGCTCTTTTTCCAAAAGGCTGGCCCTCACTCACCTCCAGTAATCATAGTTCTTCCCTATGTCCACTCAGTCCTGGGATAGTTTGGATTTTGCTCTTTCTAAATTTTTTCTTTAGTTTTTTTTTTTTTTCATGTTTTTTAACTTACAATATATTTCTAATTGTTGATTATCTCACAACCCCTTGCTTATTTCTTTGCTTGTGAAAAGGAGGCTTGTCTTAGAATCCTTTAATTTGAAGTGAGTTCAGTTTTCTTTGTGACTCAGCACAATAACATGCCATCTTTTTTTTATGTATATGAACATTTGTTGACTTTTTATGGCTATACTACAAGCACTTTCATACGAGGTAATTAGACTAATTACTGATACATGGTAGTTACCAAACTAGTTCAGCTGAACTATTTCAAATCCTAAAATATGATGCTGTTAAAGTGCTGGCCTCACTATGCCAGTAAATTTGGAAAACTTTATTGGCAAAATAAGCAAGGGGTTGTGAGGTAATTAACAATTAGAAATAGCAAAATCCAAACTATCCCAGGGTTGAGTGGACATAGGGAAGAACTATGATTACTGGAGGTGAATGAGGGCCACAGGACTGGAAAAGGTTGGTTTTATTTTCATCCCAAAGAAAGGCAATGACAATGTTCAAACTACTGCACAATTGCACTCATTTCACAAGTCAACTTCCCTGGTGGCTCAGACAGTAAAGCGTCTGCCTACAATGTGGAAGACCTGGGTTCAATTCCTGGGTTGGGAAGATCTCCTGGAGAAGGAAATAGCAATCCACTTTAGTATTCTTGCCTGAAAAATCTCATGGACTGAAGAACCTGGTAGGCTATCATCCATGGGATCGCAAAAAGTCAGACACAATTGAGCAACTTCACTTCACTTCACACATTAGTAAAATAATGCACTAAATTCTCCAAGCTAGGTTTCAAGTGTACGTGAACTGAGAACTTTCATACACATAAGCTGGATTTAGAAAAGGAAAGGAATCAGAGATCAAAATGCCAACATCCATTGGATAATAGAAGGGGCAAGTGAATTTCAGAAAACATCTGCTTTACTGATTATGCAAAAGCCTTTGACTATTTGGATCACAGCAAACTGTGGAAAATTCTTCAATAAATGGGAATACCAAAACACCTAACCTGACTCCTGAGAAACCTGTACACAGGTTAAGAAGTGACAGTTAGAACCAGACATGGAACAATGCACGGGTTCAGAATTGGGAAAGGAGTACATCAAGGCTTTATATTGTCAACCTGTTTATTTTACTTATATGCAGAGTACATCACACAAAATGCAGGGCTGGATGAAGCACAAGCTGGAAGATTGCCAGGAGAAATATCAATAACTTAGGATATGCAGATGACACCACCCTCATGGCAGAAAGTGGAGAGGAACTAAAGAGCCTCTTGAAGAAGGTGAAAGAGGAACATGAAAAAGCTGGCTTAAAACTTAGCATTCAAGAGAACAAGATGGTGGAAGAGTAGATGGACATGGAGTACATTTCTCTCCAATTGTACATCAGGAATACACCTTCAGACATAGAAGTGCATGCAGAACACCAGCTGAGAGCAGACAGGAATACCTGACCAGCAGAAAATATATGGACCCATGGAAAACTCGGTAGGATGAAGGAACTAAGGAGAAAACATGACTGTTAGTAGCACCGGACCTGCCCTCTGCAGGTTGGGGAACTGAAGTAGGAGTCTGATCCCCACATTGGGGCAATTGTCTGAGTCAGAGGAGAAATATTTAAGGCTGAAAGTGAAACAGTTAGTCTGTAAATAGAATGAGAATCAGACAGTCATTGCTGCAGCTGTACATACCCTGGAAAGGGACACAAGTCCCCTAGAAGTTACAGTGGCTGGAAACTGGAGTTTAGGGATTGTGGAGCAGTCCCACGACAAAAGCTGCTGTTGACAGTGGAGAGATGGATCAAGGGGATGTGAAGGAGGAGATTGTTGTGGGAAATGCCTGTGGAGGAAAGCCAGGCAGCAATGGGAGAAAGGCAATACTGCTGAGTCATGCATAGCTGGTAGAGCAATCACCATAGCCTCTCTCTCCCCAAACACCAGCATGGGCAGCTGAACAATATAGAGACTGGCCCATCAAACGCATGACACACTGAACTACAGAGTAGGACCCTATGCAGGGTGGCCCTTTAAGTGCCTGACACACAAAATTAAAGAGTAGTATCCCAGCCAGAATGAAACTGGAACACTTCCTAACACCACACATAACTCAAAATGGATTAAAGACCTAAATGTAAGACCAGAAACTATAAATCTCTTAGAGGAAAACATAGTCAGAATACTCGATGACATATATCAAAGTAAAACCCTCTATGACCCACCTCCTAGAGTAATGGGAATAAAAACACAAGTGGGACCTGATTAAACTTAAAAGCTTTCCATAGCAAAGGAAACTGAAAGCAAGGTGAAAAGACAATCCTCAGAACGGGAGAAAATAGTAGCAAATGAAACAACTGACAAAGGATTAATTTCCAATATATACAAGCAGCTCATAAAACTCAATACCAGAAAAACAGACAACCCAATCAAAAAAAAAAAAAAAATGGGGAAAAGACCTAAACAGACATTTCCCCAGACATACAGATAACTAACAAACACGTGAAGAGATGCTCAACATCGCTTATTATTAGAGAAGTGCAAATCAAAACCAGAATGAGGTATCACCAGACACCAGTCAGAATGGCCATCATAAAAAAGTCTACAAACAATAAATGCTGGAGATGGTGTGGATAAAAGGGAACACTCGCACTGTTGGTGGGAATGTAAATTGATATAGCCACTATAGAATACAGTATGGAGATTACTTAAAGAATTAGGAATAAAAGCACCATATGACCCAGCAATCCAACTCCTGGGCATATACCCTGAGGAAACCAAAATTGAAAAAGACACATGTATTCCATTATTCATTGCAACACTGTTTACAACTGCTAGAGCATGGAAGCAACCTAGATGTCCATCAACAGACAAATGGATAAAGCAGTAGTACATATATACAATGGAACATTCAGTTCAGTTCAGTTCATTTGCTCAGCCATGTCCGATTCTTTACGACTCCATGAACTGCAGCACACCAGGCCTCCCTGGTCATAAAAAGAACACATTTGAGTCAGTTCTAATGAGGTGGATAAACCTAGAACATATTATACAGAGTCAAGTAAGTCAGAAGGAGAAAGATAAACATTGTATTCTAATGCATATATATATGGAATCTAGAAAAATGGTACTGAAAAACTTATTTATAGGGCAGCAATGGAGAAACAGAGGTAGAGAATAGACTTATGGACATGGGGAGAAGGGAGGAGTGGGTGAGATGTATGGAAAGAGGAACATGGAAACTTACATTAGCATTTGTAAAATAGTTAACCAATGGAAATTTGCTGTATGGCTCAGGAAATGCAAACCGGGACTCTGGATCAACCTAGAGGGGTAGGATGGGAAGGGAGATGGGTAGGAGGTCCAGAAGGGAGGGGATATATGCATAACTATGGCTGATTCATGTTGACATTTGACAGAAAACAATAAAAGTTTGTAAAGCAATTATCCTTCAGTTCAGTTCAGTTCATTCACTCAGTAGAGTCCGACTCTTTTGTGATCCCATGAACCACAGCATGCCAGGCCTCTCTGTCCATCACCAACTCCCGGAGTACACCCAAACCCATGTGCATTGAGTCGGTGATGCCATCCAACCATCTAATCCTCTGTCTTCCCCTTCTCCTTCTCAATCTTTCCCAGATATCAGGGTCTTTTCCAATGAGTCAGCTCTTCACATCAGGTGGCCAAAATATTGGTTTTCAGCTTCAACATCAGTCCTTCCAATAAACACCAAGGACTGATCATAAATTAATTCAAAATACAAAACAAAACATTCAAAAAACGAAGATCAGGGCATCTAGTCCTGTCACTTCATGGTGAACAGATGGGGAAACAGTGGTAAGAATGACAGACTTCATTTTCTTGGGTTCCAGTGTCACTGTGGACAATGACTGCAGCTATGAAATTAAAAGACTGTGCTGCTGCTGCTGCTGCTGCTGCTAAGTCACTTCAGTCGTGTCCGACTCTGTGTGACCCCATAGACGGCAGCCCACCAGGCTCCCCCATCCCTGGGATTCTCCAGGCAAGAATACTGGAGTGGGTTGCCATTTCCTTCTCCAATGCATGAAAGAGAAAAGTGAAAGTGAAGTCGCTCAGTCTGTCCGACTGTTAGCGACCTCATGGACTGCAGGCTGCCCCGTCCATTGGATTTTCCAGGCAAGAGTACTGGGGTGGGGTGCCATTGCCTTCCCCGAAAGACTGTGCTTCTTAGAAGAAAAACTATGGGAAACCTAGACGGCGTATTAAAAAGCAGAGATGTTACTTTTCTGACCAAGGTTTATATAGTCAAAACTATGTTTTTTCCAGTAGTCATGTATGGATGTGAGAGTTGGGCCACAAAGAAGGCTGAGCACTGAAGAACTGATCTTTTGCACTGTGATGTTGGAGAAGACTCTTGAGAGTCCCTTGTGCTGCATGGAGATCAAACCAGTCAACCCTAAAGGAAATCAACCCTTAATATTCATGGGAAGTACCAATGTTGAAGCAGAAACTCCATTTTGGCCACTTAATTTGACTCATTGGAAAAGCCCCTGATGTTGGGAAAGATTGAAGGCAGGAGAAGAAGTAGTTTAACAGTGAGATGGCATCACTGACTTAATTTCCATGAGTTTGGGCAAACTCCAGATGGTTAAGGAAAGGAAGCCTGCTGTGTGACAGTCCATGGCGTGGCAAAGTGTTGGTCATGACTGAGTGACTGAACAGCAACAAATTAGACTAATACAGATTTCCCACCCCCCTTCCATTCTTTGAACTTAAAATGTTGCACACATTACACTCAATAAATAACTCTATGATAACAGATACAATTTGGGCTTCCCTGATAGCTCAAACTGGTAAAGAATCTGCCTGTAATCTGGAAGACCTGGGTTCGAGCCCTAGATTGCAAAGATCTCCCAGAGGAGGGCATGGCAATCCACTCTACTATTCTTTCCTGAAGAATCCCCATGGACAGAAGAACTTGGTAGGCTATAGTCTATGGGGTCACAAAGAGTCAGACACGACTGAGCAACTAATCACAGCACCAAGATTAAAATTTAGCTTATTATCTTTAGTGTAATATATTTTTATATTGGAATAATATAGCAGGAGATATGGGTTGGGCTTCCCTGTTGCCTCAGTGGTAAAGAACCTCGCTGCCAATGCAGGAGATGTGGGTTTGATACCTGCATTGCGAAGGAAAAGGCTACCCACTCTAGTATTCTTGCCTGGGAATCCCATGAATAGAGGGACCTGGCAAACTACAGTGCACGACGTTGCAAAACAAATATTACAGGTATTTACTTCTCTGCTCTATGTCTATGGTTCTTTGGTTCTCTCAAACTGGTGTGCTCAACTTGAAGAAAACTACTTTTTAAACTTAATATAAGTTAAAACAATTTTATACATAACAAACCTATTTCTAAAAATAATAGTGACATATGCCACCAACTTAAAAGCCAAAAATAACAGAATTTACACCTACTATCAAAATGAACTTTATTTGCCTGATAAATCTTGAGCCAATGTTCTTTTAATTTCCTGGATAGCAACAGATTTGATTATTGATTATAATCCATATTGTTTTCTAAAATAATTTTAGCCTGCTCTTTATATAATCCATGTTGTTTTCTTAAAGAATTTTAGCTTGCTCTTTATGTTCAAATAAAGATAAATTGTAAACTAGGTTGTCTGCAATTATAAGATGGTAATAGAGTGGTATGTTACACGTTCACTATGCTTTCTGAAGATTTTTATATTATTCCTTGGAGAGATTCATAAGAAAAAATCACTATGGTGACTTGGGCTAGAAACACAAAGACATTAGATGCCAAAAAATAAATTTTTTTTACAATATTTAAAATTAAAAATACACCACTTTCAGATCTCACATTCTTATTGCATTCAATATGGTTATCCAGATTAAATTTGCTATCAGAAAGCTTTAAAATCCAACTCACAATGAGATGTTCACCAAATTAGATATTAACAGTGAAAATCATAAGTAATGAGAAATAAAAATCATTGATAATAAACAGAGGACCGAGAATAGTTATTTCTTTGTCATCATTTGTATTTAAATAACAATATTGGAAAAAACAGAAGATACAAATAAGTACAACCTCTAAACAGTTTTCAAGAGAATGGTAAAATGAAGTTTTGGGGAAGACAATAATGGATAATTTTTTTTTTAAATGAGAGTTATTCAAGAGTATGAAATGTGGAGTAGAGTCCTATTGTGTATTGGTTAACCTCACAGAAGAAAACAGAATCCAATTCATGACTTAAAAAAAAAAAAAACAAAGTTCAACAGAAGAATCCTTTGATGTGGTATGTGATTTTTGCTCCCAGAGGACATTTGTTAATGATAAAATACATTTTTGGCTGTCATGATGGGTTATGGGGTGCTACGAACATCTAGTGAAACGTCAAACATGTGGTATACATCTTATAAGGCACAGAACGGCCATACACAAATATTATCCATCTGGCATAAAAGGCTAATAGTGCTATTGATGTATTCTGAGTTAAGGTAACAAATAACAGAATACTAAATGGAAAGCTATGACCAACCTAGATAGCATATTGAAAAGCAGAGACATTACTTTTCCAACAAAGGTCCGTCTGGTCAAGGCTATGGTTTTTCCAGTGGTCATGTATGGATGTGAGATTTGGATTGTGGGTTTTCAGCCCTGGGTTTTCTTTGGAAGGAATGATGCTAAAACTGAAACTCCAGTGTTTTGGCCACCTCATATGAAGAGTTGACTCATTGGAAGGGATTCTGATGCTAGGAGGAATTGGGTGCAGGAGAACAAGGGGACGACAGAGGATGAGATGGCTGGATGGCATCACCGACTTGATGGATGTGACTTTGAGTGAACACCGAGAGTTGGTGATGGACAGGGAGGCCTGGCGTGCCGCGATTCATGGGTCGCAAAGAGTCGGACACGATTGAGCGACTGAACTGAACTAAACTGAAACATTCAGAGAAAGGCAATTGTGGAACATTGTTATCACCCTTAGACATCAGGGGGAAATGGGAAGAATAAGCATTCCTAGAGCCCAGAAGCTGTAGTCCAGAAGGAAATCTCCAAGGCCAGAAAATGTGCCCTAATCAGGGAGGCATCCTCTCCATTCTCCCCTCCAGTTTTCTATTAATATCATTATATTTCATTGCCAAGTCCAAACAGAAGCCAGCAGGCAAAGAAGAATGCAGTCCTGGAGAGTCATTGTCCCAGGGCACAGAGGAGGACAAACAGTAAAAATTGGATTATTGCTGCCGTGGGGAGAAAAATTATTCCATAAAGTAGGTAATGGTGCTTTCTATAGCTTGATTTTTAAAGAAACAGGAGTTGATGGATAAAAGAAGAAACAGAAAAAATAGAAGGCTACTTTCAACTGAGGACTCCCTTAATAAACACAGCCCAGCTTGGTTATATACTGTGCCCTAATATCCCCTCTTACTGCATGTCCACTAATTTTATAATTTATAAACTATAATTTGAGCCCCCTTTTGATTAAAACAGTTCTTAGCATACTGAATTTACCATACAAATAATTATTATATCATGATTATTGCTCATTATTGTTCAGCTGAATTAGTATCTATTCTACCCAGTTTTATGAATCAGGGACTAGTTTTTATTTCAGGGAATACTTATGTCAATAAAAAATAGTATCACAAGTTCATAGTTTTTATAAATATATTTATCATAAAACAATAACAAATTAATCTTGTGTTTAATTAATATTCATGTAAGTAATTGGCTATATTTTAATTGGGCCTCTATGAGAAATGCATACTCATTCAGTTAGAATGCATAGCTCTTTAAGTAATTTCACTGAAATATAAAAGCAATTTCAATGAAATATAAAGTAATTAATAAAATTGGATCAGATTCCAAATCTGATGAATATACAACTATAAATTTCATGTTGTGTAAATTTCTGCTAGATGGAATAACTAAATTGAAATTATGGAATTTTGAATATGATTGTTTTCTTACTTTTTTCCTTTAAATAACAATAATACATGTTTAAAAAAATCTCTGTTACAATTATTTGCTAGATAATATAACTATATAAATTCATAAGTTCCATGAAAAGTTTTATGAGAATATTGTAGCTGATTATGACATTGCCTATCTCTTAGTTTTCAGAAGATTAGAGGTAACAGTTTGAGTTCATCTCTAGCTGAGGTCAGCAGAGGACTTTCTTTTAATGGAGCCAACAATCAGAGCAGTGAGTTGAGGGTGAGTGTTGACAGGAAATCCTGAGATAGCAAAGGCCAGGAAGAGGTGAAATGGAAAAAATAGAAGCAATTGAGGCCAGCAATTACCCAGACAGAAGCCAAGTTAGTTAAGATATTAGACACTCTTCAAACATTCCCAGTTAGGTATTGAAGAATTCTTAGGGAGGTGGGGGCTGGTTAACATTTGAGATCAAATGTTATTTAATCTTAGTTTTATACACACACTGATTAGAGCTATTGGTATTTTCAATATTTATATGTTTAATTATCATTCTTATCAGGTTGTCTAAGAAAAGAATTACAATATAGTTTTTTCATCAAACATTTTCTACAAGTATAGAGAATTTATAAACATCAACCTGGATAGAATTTTTTAAATGATGTAGAGATACAAAAGTAGGGCACTATAGGCTTGTAGTCCATTGGCAACTTTCAACGATGTGTACCATATTTTTTACATGAAGGAAGTACTCAATAACAGATATTCCTTCCACAAAGGAGATGCACCCCTTTCACTTTTAAACTGAGTAATCACTGATATTTTCATTATCTGAAACAGAAAATTTTTATACATTATGTTCTATTTTGTGAAAAAAATGATAGCCGATAAACTATGATTTATATAGCTCAGAGAAAATTATAAATTTAAGAAATAGCACAATTTTAGAATTTATTTTACAGATTGTTTAAGATATATACAATAAAGTTTCTGATACATTATGTTTAGCTTCTCAGATTATTTTTAGTTAATTTATTTTTTAATTGAAGGATAATTGCTTTACAGACTTTTGTTGTTTTCTATCAAATGTCAACATGGGATACATGAGTCTTTCAATTTTGGTTTCCTCAGGGTATATGCCTAGGAGTCGGATTGCTGGGTCATATGGTGCTTTTATTTCTAGTTCTTTAAGGAATCTCCATACTGTCTTCTATAGTGGCTATATCAATTCACATTCCCACCAACAGTGCAAGAGTGTTCGCTTTTATTCACACTCTCTCCAGCATTTATTTTTTGTAGACTTTTATGATGGCCCTTCTGACTGGTGTCTGGTGATACCTCATTCTAGTTTTGATTAACACTTCTCTAATAATAAGCGATGTTGAGCATCTCTTCATGGTTTTAGCCATCTGTATGTCTTTGGGGAAATGTCTGTTTAGGTCTTTTCCCTAATTTTTGATTGGGTTGTCTGTTTTTCTGGTATTGAACTGTATGTATGAGCTGCTTGTATATATTGGAAATTAATCCTTTGTCAGTTGTTTCATTTGCTATTATTTTCTCCCATTCTGAGGACTGCCTTTTCACCTTGTTTACAGTTTCCTTTGCTGTGGAAAACTTTTAAGTTTAATCAGGTCCCACATGGGTTTTTATTCCGATTACTCTAGGATGTGGGTCATAGAGGGGTTTGTTTATTTATGTCATTGAGTATTCTGCCTATATTTTCCTCTAAGAGTTTTACAGTTTCTAGTCTTATATTTAGGCCTTTAATCCATTTTGAGTTTATCTTTGTGTATGGTGTTAGGAAGTGTTCTAATTTCATCCTTTTACATATAGCTGTCCAGTTTTCCAGGGAACCTTTTATTGGGGAGGCTGTCTTTGCCCTGTTGTATATTCTTGCCACCTTTGTCAAAAATAAGGTACCCATAGATGCATAGGTTTATTTCTAGGCTTTCTGTCTTGTTCCATTGGTCTATATTTCCATTTTTGTCCCAGTACCATACTGTCTTGATGACTGTAGCTTTGTAGTATAACCTGAAGTCAGGAAGGTTGATTCCTCCAGCTCCATTGTTCTTTGTCAAGACTGCTCTGGCTATTCAGGGTCTTTTAAGTTTCCATAAGAATTGTGAAATTTTGTGTTCTAGTTCTGTGAAAAATCTNCCATTTTTGTCCCAGTACCATACTGTCTTGATGACTGTAGCTTTGTAGTATAACCTGAAGTCAGGAAGGTTGATTCCTCCAGCTCCATTGTTCTTTGTCAAGACTGCTCTGGCTATTCAGGGTCTTTTAAGTTTCCATAAGAATTGTGAAATTTTGTGTTCTAGTTCTGTGAAAAATCTCTTTAGTAATTTAATAGGGATCTCATTGAATCTGTAGATTTCATTTGGTAGTATAATCATTTTCACAATGTTGATTCTTCCTACCCAGGAACATGGAATATCTCTCTATCTGTGTATGTCATCTTTGATTTCTTTCATCAGTGTCTTATAATTTTCTGTGTAGAGTACTTTTGTCACTGTAGGTAAGTTTATTATTAGATATTTAATTGTTTTTGTTGAAATGGTGAATGGGATTGATTCCTTAATGTCTCTTTCTGATTTTTCATTGTTACTATATAGAAATGCAAGTGATTTCTATGTATTGATTTTGTATCCTGCAACTTTGCTAAATTCTTTCATTAGCTCTAGTAATTTTTGATACTATCTTTAGGGTTTTCTATGTAGAGTATCATGTCACCTGCAAATGGTGAGAGCTTTACTTCTTCTTTTCTGATCTGGACTCCTTTTATTTTCTTTTGCTTCTCTGATTGCTGTAACTAGGACTTCCAGAACTATGTTGAATAATAGTGGTGAAAGTGAACACCCTTGTTTTGTTCCTGATCTTAGTGGGGGTGCTTTCAATTTTTCACCATTAAGAATAATGTTTGCTAATTGCACGCATCTCACATGCTAGTAAAGTAATGCTCAAAATTCTCCAAGGCAGGCTGCAGCAATACGTGAACCTTGAACTTCCTGATGTTCAAGCTGGTTTTAGAAAAGGCAGAGGAACCAGAGATCAAATTGCCAACATCCGCTGGATCATGGAAAAAGGAAGAGAGTTCCAGAAAAACATCTATTTCTGCTTTATTGACTATGCCAAAGCCTTTGACTGTGTGGATCACGATAAACTGGAAAATTCTGAAAGAGATGAGAATACCAGACCACCTGACCTGCCTCTTGAGAAATCTGTATGCAGGTCAGGAAGCAACAGTTAGAACTGGACATGGAACAACAGACTGGTTCCAAATCAGAAAAGGAGTACGTCAAGGCTGTATATTGTCTCCCTGCTTATTTAACTTCTATGCAGAGTACATCATGAGAAACGCTAGACTGGAAGAAACACAAGCTGGAATCAAGATTGCCGGGAGAAATATCAATAACCTCAGATATGCAGATGACACCACCCTTATGGCAGAAAGTGAAGAGGAGCTAAAAAGCTTCTTGATGAAAGTGAAGGAGGAGAGCAAAAAAGTTGGCTTAAAGCTCAACATTCAGAAAACGAAGATCATGGCATCTGGT
>SJYX01017333.1:185668-209349 GCA_006410675.1 Oreotragus oreotragus | reverse complement strand
TATTGCCATTTTCTTAATTGGGGTTGATTTTGTAGATCTTTTTTTTTTTCTTCTCTTGTATTTCTTGACTATATAAGTCCCATTAATATTTGTTGTAAAGCTGACTTGGTGGTATCAAATTTTCTTAACTTTTGGTTGTCTGAAAAGCTTTTGAGTTATCTGTCAATTTTAAATGAGATCCTTGCAGGGTACCATCATCTTGGTTGTAAGTTTTTCCCTTTCAGTACTTTACATATATCCTACCATTCTCTTCTGGCCTGCAGAGTTTCTGCTGAAATATCAGCTGTTAAACTTATGGGATTTCCCTTTTATGTTACTTGTTGCTTTTCCCTTGCTGCTTTTTATATTCTTTCTTTGTGTTTTGCCTTTGTTATTTTGATTAGTGTGTGTCTTGGCATGTTTCTCCTTGGGTTTATCCGGTATAGGAGTCTTCATGCTTCTTGGACTTGATTGACTATTTCCTCTTCCATGTTGGGGAAATTTTCAACTATAATATCTTCAGAAATATTCTCATACCCTTTCTTTTTCTCTTCTTCTGGGACCCCTATAATTCAAATGTTGGTGTGTTTGATTTTGTCCCAGAGTTCTCTGAGGATCTTCAGTTCTTTTCATTCTTTTTACTTTATTCTCCACTTAAAAATTTATTTCCATCATTTTATCTTCTAGCTCACTGATTCATTCTTCTGCTTCAGATGTTCTGCTATTGATTCATTCTAGAGTATTTTTAATTGCAGTAATTGTGTTATCTGTCTCTGTACGTTTATTTTTTAATTCTTCTGGGTCTTTGTTAATTGATTCTTGCATTTTCTCCATTTGTTTTCAAAGTTTCTGATCACTTTTATTCTGAATTATCTTTTCATGCAGTTTGCCTATTTCCTCTTCATTTATTTGGATGTCTGTGTTTCTAGTTTGTTGCTTCATTTGTGTAGTATTTCCATGCCTTTAATTTTTTTTTAACTTAGTGTGTTTGAGGTCTCCTTTTCCTAGTCTTCAAGGTTGAATTCTTTCTCCTTTTGGTTTCTGCCCTCTTAAGTTTGGCCCATTGGTTTGTGTAAGCTTGGGTGAGATTTGTGCTGAATTTTTGTTTGTTTGCTTATTTGTTTGTCTTTCCTCTAGTGGGCAAGGCTGAAAGAGGTGATAATCTTGTCTGCTGATGATTGTGTTTGTATTTTTGTTTTGCTTGTTTTTCAGATGAGGTGTCCTGGACAGGGTGCTACTGGTGGTTGGGTGATGCTGTGTCTTTTATTCAAGTGGCTTCTTTTTTGTGAGTTATTGCTATTTGGTACTCCCTAGGTTTAGTTCCAGAGAAGGCAATGGCACCCCACTCCAGTACTCTTGCCTAGAAAATCCCATGGACAAAGGAGCCTGGTAGGCTGCAGTCCATGCGGTCACTAAGAGTCAGACACAACTGAGCAACTTTACTTTCACTTTTCACTCTCATGAATTGGAGAAGGAAATGGCAGCCCATTCCAGTGTTCTTGCCTGGAGAATCCCAGGGATGGTTGAACCTGCTGGGCTGCTGTCTATGGAGTTGCACAGAGTCGGACATGACTGAAGTAACTTAGCAGCAGCAGCAGAAGGGTTAGTTCTCTGGTAGTCTAGGGTCTTGAAGTCAGTGCTTCCACTCCAAGGGCTCAGGGCTTGATCTCTGGGTCCAGGGCAGGACCTGGGCAGGGGCTGTCACTCAGCTGGAGCCTGTCTCCTCTATCTGGGCAAAGACTTGGAAGAGGTCACCATGCAGCAGTAGCCAAATGCAGGAGATAGGTTTTGAACTTGGGTCTGTCCAACATCAAATCCCATGTTCTCTTCTTTTGCTAGGCTTCCCAGGTGGCTCAGCAGGAGACTCCACCCGTGTAGTGTAGTTGGGGATGGGTGTCTCTTCCAGCTTCCCTTCTGTTGGTTAACTAATTCAGCCACACCATGCCTTCAACCTGTGGACTGCTTCATGCCCCCAGTAAACATGGTGGACAGGCACCACAGATTATTTTTTATTTAAATTTTGTTCTTTGAACAAGAAAGACAATAGTTTTCTTTCCCTCTCCCTCTAATCAGTGAAAACTGTGATTAGCTCTCTTATTATGCTTATATAAATATTGTATAAATAATCTTTATCTAATAAGTATTAGAGAAGTTCTATTTGATAATTTCAGAGTTTAAGAAAATGATCATCTTTACATACCACATGGAAGTAGCTGCTTATGTGTTAATGCATACATATGTCATTGGAATCAAAATAGAAATTTATTGATACTAATAAAAGAGATGGTTTGAGTATTGAAATTCAGGACCTAGAAGTAGAATCAGAGATTTTATTGGCTCTGGTAGCTTTTTAATGAGTCAGATTGGCTATGTAAATCTACATTTCCCAGCTTCCCACTCTTTGAATGGTTTTTTAGACTGGCCACATTAGAAGTTCTTGTGCAAGTTTTGGAGGGCTGAAATGAAGGAACAGGTACGTGTAGTTCATACATGCTGTCACTTAACTGGTGGCTCATCTCCCTAGCATGATGCTACAGACTCAGGACTAAAATTCTTGCCTGTCCTCTGAATAGTCCTCAGATTTTCACCTTCTGGGCCAGGCATTTAGTTCCCAAGGAAATGATAGAAGCTTCTCCTGCAAGATACCTATACCATCAGCACCGGAAACAGCAAAAGCTGACATAGGCTTCAGTCCATTCTCATGGGGTCCTCCTTGTCTTTTTTCTCCATTATTATTATACACTGTCACTACCAGTCCTGCAACTCTAGGCTCCAACATTAGACATGAGCAGAGCAACCTTACAGGGAATGCCTGAATGGCTCCTACAACTGTGTAGGTGCACTTCCTGTGACAAATTCCATGTTATATCTATGAATATAAATATCACCAAGTGATTTAGCTCCCCCAATTGAACTCTGATACACTGGTTTTTAATGTAAGCCCCCAGATTAAATTTTCAGTGATAACACATTTATTATTTGTTAATAACTTCAGATTAAATTATTTGAAATAATTTCAACTGAGTTAAATATTTTGGAATATATTACTTGACACTATTACAACTTAACATATGAATGAATGGTAAAAGTTATTATAAGACAGATGTTGCATGTAAAGTTGCATGAAACCCTTTAGCTTAACTTGCTTCCAAGTCTATTCCTGATACATTTTGCTAATAATTTAATTTTAACATTAAATATGTAATTTGCTTTTGTGCTATGTGATGATAAACTCTACAATCATATTTTCTTGATTATAGAGGTCATTAAAGTTATTGAATTATAGGTACATTTCCTTCGTTGAGAGCTTTGAGCATATAATAAGTGAACTAAGCCAAAGTACAAGTGACATAGCTTTCAGTTCAGTTCAGTTGTTGAGTGGTGTCTGACTCTTTGCGACCCCATGAATCACAGCATGCCAGGCCTCCCTGTTTACTACCATCTCCCAGAGTTCATTCAGACTCACATCCATCGAGTCCGTGATGCTATCCAGCCATCTCATCCTCTGTCGTCCCCTTCTCCTCCNAAAGAATCGATGCTTTTGAACTGTGGTGTTGGAGAAGACTCTTGAGAGTCCCTTGGACTGCAAGGAGATCCAACCAGTCCATTCTGAAGGAGATCAACCCTGGGGTTTCTTTGGAAGGAGTGATGCTAAAGCTGAAACTCCAGTACTTTGGCCACCTGATGCGAAGAGTTGACTCATTGGAAAATACTCTGATGCTGGGAGGGATTGGGGGCAGGAGGAGAAGGGGACGACCGAGGATGAGATGGCTGGATGGCATCACGGACTCGATGGACGTGAGTCTGAGTGAATTCCGGGAGATGATGATGAACAGGAAGGCCTGGCGTGCTGCGATTCATGGGGTCGCAAAGAGTCAGACACGCCTGAGTGACTGAACTGAACTGTAGGCTTATCATATATGGCCTTTACTATGTTAAGGTAGCCTCCTTCTATGCCCACTTTTTGAAGGGTTTTAATCATAAATGGCAGAGAAGGCAATGACAACCCACTACAGTACTCTTGCCTGGAAAATCCCATGGACGGAAGGGCCTGGTAGGCTACAGTCCGTGGGATCACTAGGAGTCAGACAAATCGTAAATGGGTGCTGCATTTTTTCAAAGTCTTTTTATGCATTAATTGAGATGATCATATGGTTTTTATCTTCCAATTTGTTAATATGGTGGATTGCATTGATTGATTTACGTATATTGAAGAATCATTGCATCCCTGGAATAAACTTAACTTGATCATGGTATATAAGCTTTTTGATATGTTACTGAATTCTGATTGCTAAAATTTTGTTGAGGAATTTTTCAACTATGTTCATCAGTGATATTGGCCTATAGATTTACTTTTTGTGTTGCTTTTCTCTGGTTTTAGTATCAGGGTGATGGTGGCCTCATAGAATGGATCTGGAAATGTTCTTTCATCCACACTTTTTGAAAGTGTTTTAGAAGGATAGGCATTAGCTCTTCTCTAAATGTTTGATAGAAATCTCCTGTGAGGCCATTTGGTCCTGGGCTTTTGCTTTTTGGGAGATTTTTGATCATAGCTTCAATTTCAGTGCTAGTAATTGGGTTTTTCATCATTTCTATTTCTTCCTGGTTCAGTTTTGGAAGATCGAACTTTTCTAAGAATGTGTCCATTTCTTCCAGGTTATCCACTTGATTGCCACATAGTTGTTCATAGTAGTCTGTTATGATCTTTTGTATTTCTGCATTGTCTGTTTTAACCTCTCCTTTTTCATTTCTAATTTTCTTTATTTGATTCGTCTCTCTCTTTTTTCTTTATCAGTCTGGCTAAAGGTTCATCAATTTTGTTTATCTTCTCAAAGAATAAGCTTTCAGTTTTATTAATCTTTACTACTGTTTCTTTCATCTCTTTTTCATTTATTTCTGCTCAAATATTCATAATTTTGTTCCTTCTACTAATTTTTTTGTCTGTTTGTTTGTTTATGTTGTTGTTCTCCTTATTTTTCCAAATGTTTTAGGTGCAAAGTTAGGTTGTTTAGTCAATGCTTGTCTCATTTCTGAGGTAGGATTGTATTGCTATAAACTTCCCTCTTAGAACTGCTTTTGCTGCATCCCATAGGTTTTAAGTTGTTGTGTTTATATTATTTGTTTCTAGAAAGTTTTTGATTTCCTTATTGATTCCCTCCATATCCTTTTTGTTATTTAGATATGTGTTGTTTAATGTCCATGTGTTTGTGTTTCTTATATTTTTTTTTTCTTGTAATTTATATCTAGTCCCATAATGTTGTGATTGGAGAAAAGGCTTGATATGACTTCAGTTTTTTTAACTTTACTGAAGTTTGATTTGTGACCCAAGATGTGGTCTGTCTTGGAGAATGTTCCATGTGCACTTGAGAAGAAGGTGTATTAATCTGCATTTGGAATGTCCTGAAGATATCAATGAGATTCATCTCCTTTAATGTATCATTTAAGTCTTGTGTTTCCTTATTAATTTTCTGTTTTCATGATCTGTCCATGGTGTGAGTGGGGTGTTAAAGTCTCCTACTATTATTGTGTTCCTGTCAATTTCTCTTTTTATGTGTGCTAGTGTTTGTCTTATGTATTGAGGTGCTTTGAAGTTGGGTGTATAGATATTTACAATTGTTATGGCTTTCTCTTGGATTGATCCATTGATCATTATGCAGTATCCTTCCTTATCTCTTGTAATCTTCTTTATTTTAAAGTCTATTTTGTCTGATATGACAATTACTACTCCAGCTTTCTTTTGCTCCCCGTTTACATGGAATATATTTTTCCATCCTCTCACTCTCAGTCTATATGTGTCTTTAAGTTTAAAGTGTGTTTCTTGTAGATAGCATATATATGGGTCTTCTTTTTGTATCCATTCAGCCAGTCTGTTTCTTTTGGTTGGAATATTGAAACTGTTTCCATTTAAAGTGATTATATATCTATACATATGTATATATATATATATATATTTTTGTTCCTATTGCCATTTTCTTAATTGGGGTTGATTTTGTAGATCTTTTTTTTTTTCTTCTCTTGTATTTCTTGACTATATAAGTCCCATTAATATTTGTTGTAAAGCTGACTTGGTGGTATCAAATTTTCTTAACTTTTGGTTGTCTGAAAAGCTTTTGAGTTATCTGTCAATTTTAAATGAGATCCTTGCAGGGTACCATCATCTTGGTTGTAAGTTTTTCCCTTTCAGTACTTTACATATATCCTACCATTCTCTTCTGGCCTGCAGAGTTTCTGCTGAAATATCAGCTGTTAAACTTATGGGATTTCCCTTTTATGTTACTTGTTGCTTTTCCCTTGCTGCTTTTTATATTCTTTCTTTGTGTTTTGCCTTTGTTATTTTGATTAGTGTGTGTCTTGGCATGTTTCTCCTTGGGTTTATCCGGTATAGGAGTCTTCATGCTTCTTGGACTTGATTGACTATTTCCTCTTCCATGTTGGGGAAATTTTCAACTATAATATCTTCAGAAATATTCTCATACCCTTTCTTTTTCTCTTCTTCTGGGACCCCTATAATTCAAATGTTGGTGTGTTTGATTTTGTCCCAGAGTTCTCTGAGGATCTTCAGTTCTTTTCATTCTTTTTACTTTATTCTCCACTTAAAAATTTATTTCCATCATTTTATCTTCTAGCTCACTGATTCATTCTTCTGCTTCAGATGTTCTGCTATTGATTCATTCTAGAGTATTTTTAATTGCAGTAATTGTGTTATCTGTCTCTGTACGTTTATTTTTTAATTCTTCTGGGTCTTTGTTAATTGATTCTTGCATTTTCTCCATTTGTTTTCAAAGTTTCTGATCACTTTTATTCTGAATTATCTTTTCATGCAGTTTGCCTATTTCCTCTTCATTTATTTGGATGTCTGTGTTTCTAGTTTGTTGCTTCATTTGTGTAGTATTTCCATGCCTTTAATTTTTTTTTAACTTAGTGTGTTTGAGGTCTCCTTTTCCTAGTCTTCAAGGTTGAATTCTTTCTCCTTTTGGTTTCTGCCCTCTTAAGTTTGGCCCATTGGTTTGTGTAAGCTTGGGTGAGATTTGTGCTGAATTTTTGTTTGTTTGCTTATTTGTTTGTCTTTCCTCTAGTGGGCAAGGCTGAAAGAGGTGATAATCTTGTCTGCTGATGATTGTGTTTGTATTTTTGTTTTGCTTGTTTTTCAGATGAGGTGTCCTGGACAGGGTGCTACTGGTGGTTGGGTGATGCTGTGTCTTTTATTCAAGTGGCTTCTTTTTTGTGAGTTATTGCTATTTGGTACTCCCTAGGTTTAGTTCCAGAGAAGGCAATGGCACCCCACTCCAGTACTCTTGCCTAGAAAATCCCATGGACAAAGGAGCCTGGTAGGCTGCAGTCCATGCGGTCACTAAGAGTCAGACACAACTGAGCAACTTTACTTTCACTTTTCACTCTCATGAATTGGAGAAGGAAATGGCAGCCCATTCCAGTGTTCTTGCCTGGAGAATCCCAGGGATGGTTGAACCTGCTGGGCTGCTGTCTATGGGGTTGCACAGAGTCGGACATGACTGAAGTAACTTAGCAGCAGCAGCAGAAGGGTTAGTTCTCTGGTAGTCTAGGGTCTTGAAGTCAGTGCTTCCACTCCAAGGGCTCAGGGCTTGATCTCTGGGTCCAGGGCAGGACCTGGGCAGGGGCTGTCACTCAGCTGGAGCCTGTCTCCTCTATCTGGGCAAAGACTTGGAAGAGGTCACCATGCAGCAGTAGCCAAATGCAGGAGATAGGTTTTGAACTTGGGTCTGTCCAACATCAAATCCCATGTTCTCTTCTTTTGCTAGGCTTCCCAGGTGGCTCAGCAGGAGACTCCACCCGTGTAGTGTAGTTGGGGATGGGTGTCTCTTCCAGCTTCCCTTCTGTTGGTTAACTAATTCAGCCACACCATGCCTTCAACCTGTGGACTGCTTCATGCCCCCAGTAAACATGGTGGACAGGCACCACAGATTATTTTTTATTTAAATTTTGTTCTTTGAACAAGAAAGACAATAGTTTTCTTTCCCTCTCCCTCTAATCAGTGAAAACTGTGATTAGCTCTCTTATTATGCTTATATAAATATTGTATAAATAATCTTTATCTAATAAGTATTAGAGAAGTTCTATTTGATAATTTCAGAGTTTAAGAAAATGATCATCTTTACATACCACATGGAAGTAGCTGCTTATGTGTTAATGCATACATATGTCATTGGAATCAAAATAGAAATTTATTGATACTAATAAAAGAGATGGTTTGAGTATTGAAATTCAGGACCTAGAAGTAGAATCAGAGATTTTATTGGCTCTGGTAGCTTTTTAATGAGTCAGATTGGCTATGTAAATCTACATTTCCCAGCTTCCCACTCTTTGAATGGTTTTTTAGACTGGCCACATTAGAAGTTCTTGTGCAAGTTTTGGAGGGCTGAAATGAAGGAACAGGTACGTGTAGTTCATACATGCTGTCACTTAACTGGTGGCTCATCTCCCTAGCATGATGCTACAGACTCAGGACTAAAATTCTTGCCTGTCCTCTGAATAGTCCTCAGATTTTCACCTTCTGGGCCAGGCATTTAGTTTCCAAGGAAATGATAGAAGCTTCTCCTGCAAGATACCTATACCATCAGCACCGGAAACAGCAAAAGCTGACATAGGCTTCAGTCCATTCTCATGGGGTCCTCCTTGTCTTTTTTCTCCATTATTATTATACACTGTCACTACCAGTCCTGCAACTCTAGGCTCCAACATTAGACATGAGCAGAGCAACCTTACAGGGAATGCCTGAATGGCTCCTACAACTGTGTAGGTGCACTTCCTGTGACAAATTCCATGTTATATCTATGAATATAAATATCACCAAGTGATTTAGCTCCCCCAATTGAACTCTGATACACTGGTTTTTAATGTAAGCCCCCAGATTAAATTTTCAGTGATAACACATTTATTATTTGTTAATAACTTCAGATTAAATTATTTGAAATAATTTCAACTGAGTTAAATATTTTGGAATATATTACTTGACACTATTACAACTTAACATATGAATGAATGGTAAAAGTTATTATAAGACAGATGTTGCATGTAAAGTTGCATGAAACCCTTTAGCTTAACTTGCTTCCAAGTCTATTCCTGATACATTTTGCTAATAATTTAATTTTAACATTAAATATGTAATTTGCTTTTGTGCTATGTGATGATAAACTCTACAATCATATTTTCTTGATTATAGAGGTCATTAAAGTTATTGAATTATAGGTACATTTCCTTCGTTGAGAGCTTTGAGCATATAATAAGTGAACTAAGCCAAAGTACAAGTGACATAGCTTTCAGTTCAGTTCAGTTGTTGAGTGGTGTCTGACTCTTTGCGACCCCATGAATCACAGCATGCCAGGCCTCCCTGTTTACCACCATCTCCCAGAGTTCATTCAGACTCACATCCATCGAGTCCGTGATGCTATCCAGCCATCTCATCCTCTGTCGTCCCCTTCTCCTCCTGCCTCCAATCCCTCCCAGCATCAGAGTCTTTTCCAATGAGTCAACTCTTCGCATGAGGTGGCCAACATACTGGAGTTTCAGCTTTAGCATCACTCCTTCCGAAGAAATCCCAGGGTTGATCTCCTTCAGAATGGACTGGTTGGATCTCCTTGCAGTCCAAGGGACTCTCAAGAGTTTTCTCCAACACCACAGTTCAAAAGCATCGATTCTTCAGTGCTCAGCCTTCTTCACAGTCCAACTCTCACATCCATACATGACAACAGGAAAAACCATAGCCTTGACTAGGCGGACCTTAGTCAGCAAAGTAATGTCTCTGCTTTTGAATATACTATCTAGGTTGGTCATAACTTTGCTTCCAAGGCNTTTTGTTGGTTATAAGTTCAGTTCCTACATGGGTTGGTTAGATTGCTCCTATCTATAAGGTACCTAAATCCTAGATTTCTGACCCATAAAATCACCATCACATACCTCATAAACACCCACAACTGATCTCCAGGAAAATAGAGGTGAATGCTGCTGCTTCCTCGCTAAATCTGTACCTCTATTGCAAAACAAATAAGAAAAACAAGTATGCTGCCACTTCAAAGGAAAAAGACCTCCCAGAAACAAACAATAATTATGCATTATGACACATTTGTTTCTCCTAATTGGTGTGTGTGCCTGCTAAGTTGCTTTAGTCATCTCTGACTGGGAGTGGGTAGAAGTGTGGGGATCAGAGACACATTCTATAAAGAAAGCATATTATTTTGTGGTTTGCAGTCAAGTGAGAAATAGGGAATTTAAAAAATTACTAGTAATAAAGGGGGATATTAAAAATCTCAATTATTGATCTGAATTTTAAAATGCAGGCAATGTGAACTGCAGTTATTTCTGGACAAAGGGTGAAACTAACATATTCAATGCTTTCTCACACAACATAAAAAAATGAATAAATGCTGAATATTAATCCCTGATCATTCTTATAGAGTCAGGAGGCACTTTGATTATCTCAACTTTATTTTACATTCACTACTGTACCCAGTTATCCACTATTTTAAGTGATTGCTTACTTCCTCCAGAATACACTAAGGCACACCCACCTCTGAATATTCTAGTTTAAATCCATTTTAGAAAAATACTCTTCACATTCATCAGAAAATTATATCTATATTACCTTCTGTTAAATGTACTATGGGTTTAGTTTTGAGATGTGTTATGAATCCCACTTCAAAAGGGAAAATCCAGGGGCATGAATATATTCATTTCAAAAATAAAAATGAAATTCTCACAACAAAGAAAGACAAAACCATATAACTGAACACATTTCTTGTTTGATTAATTATTCAACAGTAACATTTTTGTGGCAGAATTGTTTCCCCTTTCAGTAACTTTGAACCAAGTTCTACTCTGATAAAAAAAAAAAAAAGGCAAATTCAGTAAGGAAGCACTGAATATTACTTTTAAACATTGCTGTAACTTGGTATAAGTGTAATTTAAATACAGCATGAAAATAAATGACATTTTCAGGTGTAATATGACATTGTTCCTATAAAATTCCAGTCTAAGTCATAAATCACAGCTTTTGAATCAAATACCTAGGTGCAATGATGCATTTCTAGCAAATAACTCATTTTAACAATGAAAAACCCAATGACATGCAGGATTTTGTAATCAGAGGTTCTCAGCTGCTCACCTTAAAATTAAAATTTGAGTCACATAAGGGCAAAATGAAGAAATCAGCATTACCTCATGTTTTATTTTAACCAAGTCACCTTCTGAATCTAATCAAAATTAGGTATTTGTTTCTTTGTCTGAACCACCAATTCCTATAACTGGGGTCCATTTAATTTGTTTGAGGAAGCCTTACAAATAGCTGTGAAAGAAGAGAAGTGAAAAGCAAAGGAGAAAAGGAAAGATACATCCACCTGAATCCAGAGTTCCAAAGAATAGCAAGGAGAGATAAGAAAGGCTTCCTCAGCGATCAATGCAAAGAAATAGAGGAAAACAACAGAATGGGAAAGACTAGAGATTTCTTCAAGAAAATAAGAGATAACAAGGGAAAACTTCATGTAAAGATGGACTCAATAAAGGACAGAAATGGTATGGACCTAACAGAAGCAGAAGATATTAAGAAGAGGTGGCAAGAATACACAGAAGAACTGTACAAAAAAGATCTCAAACCAAGATAATCATGTTGGTATGATCACTCACCTAGAGCCAGACATCCTGGAATGTGAAGTCAAGTGGGCCTTAGGAAGCATCACTATGAACAAAGCTACTGGAGGTGATGGAATTCCAGTTGAACTATTTCAAATCCTGAACGATGATGCTGTGAAAGTGCTGCACTCAATATGCCAGCAAATTTGGAAAACTCAGCAGTGGCCACAGGGCTGGAAAATGTTAATTTTCATTCCAATCCCAAAGAAAGGCAATGCCAAAGCATGCTCTGTACTTTGGCCACCTAATGCGAAGAGCTGACTCATTGGAAAAGACCCAGATGCTGGGAAAGATTGAGGGCAGGAGGAGAAGGGGACACAGAAGATGAGATGGTTGGATCACATCACTGACTCAAAGGACATGGGTTGGGGTAAACTCTGGGAGTTGGTGATGGACAGGCAGGCCTACTTGTACTGCGGTTCATGGGGTTGCAAAGAGTCGGACACAACTGAGTGACTGAACTCACTGAACTGACAACTTGTTTTAATAAACATTTAGAGACCTCTATATGTGCACAAAAGACTGAGTAGAATGAAAGATGAGTAAGATCAATCCCTGCAGTTAAAGAGCTGAAAAATCTAGAAATGAAGAAAATTCATGTACATAAACAGTATAATATTCCTGTTATACCATGACAAGTTTCCAAAATTAAGGTGTGAGGTGAGGGAGATATCATATACTTTTAAGTAGACAGGCTTCACTAGGTAGAGGTGACCAAGGAGGTGTTCAGGGGAGCAGCTGCAATATGACCAATTTGGATAGATGAATAAAATTTTCAGGTATTTCTAAAGAAGTGAATGGTTCAGTTGCAGGATAGTGTAAATGACTTGAAGACTAGAATCACCTGAAAGGGAGAATGTTAAGAAACTGGAGTAAGAGGGTCTTTACTTTTAAGTTGAGGAACTTGTCCTGAGTTAGGCAAGGAGCTACCATGGACTATTGCACCATCCTGACCACAGGACAGACTGAAATGATCCTATGCCATAGAAAGAAGAACAGGATGGTTATCAGGCTAGATGGGATGGCAAGAAAAAAGATGGAAACAAAAAGAAAGGTTTAAAGATCAAAGCAATAATCCAGACAAGATTTCAGGAGAGCATGAGCTCTGACAGTGGTTATGACAGGGGAGACAAGGGGATGGATGCTGGAAACATCCAGAACTTAAAGCCTCAAGACCTGGCTGCAGATTATACATAGAAAAAGAGAGAGAGAGAAAAGCTGGCTCTAATACTATGAATTTGGATACATATTATAATACTATTAAGCAAAATATGGAATTCAGATGTGTGAATGTATACTCAGAAATAAGATAATGAGTTTGGTTCTGGATATTTTGAGTTTGGGATTGCTAATAGTACCTGGTAGAGAAGACTACAGGGAATTATAGACATAGATTGGGTTAATATATAAATGTGGAAGTCATCTATGTACAGGTAGTAGTTGCAATCACTGCTATAGATGAGACAGCATAATTAGGGTACAGGAAATCCTATACCTCGAGTTTTATAAGATAAAAGTGTTTTAAACATCTACTTTTGATGGGACAGGGAGAAGATCAAGAAAAGAAAAGGGCCAATAAATGAGAAAGAAACTAGTAAAGAAAAAGAAAATACCTACAAATTGATTTAAGAAGGAATATGTTAGATGCTTTTGAGCTGTGGTGTTGGAGAAGACTCTTGAGAGTCTCTTGGACCGCAAGGAGATCCAACCAGTCCATCCTAAAGATCAGTCCTGGGTGTTCGTTTTAAGGACTGATGTTGAAACTAAAACTCCAATACTTTGGCCACCTCATGCGAAGAGCTGACTCATTTGAAAAGACCCTGATGCTTGGAAAGATTGAGGGCCTGAGGAGAAGGGGATGACAGAGGATGAGATGGTTGGATGGCATCACCAACTCAATGGACATGGGTTTGGGTGGACTCCAGGAGTTGGTGATGGAAGGGAGGCCTAGCGTGCTGCAGTTCATGGGGTTGCAAAGATCGGATATGACTGAGTGACTGAACTGAACTGAACTGAAACATATACTGAAGGATATAAAATATTATTGGGAAATACTTCAAAAAACAACATAATTACAGGGATATACTGCACTCCTGTGTGATGAGACTGAATATTTAAAGAATAACTATAGATGTCAAATTTCTTCAAACTACAGTGTATGTTAAAATGCAATGCAGATCAGATACCAACAGGGCTTCTCTAGAAATTTGATAAAATTATGATAGTTTAACTTGCTAAACATAACACCAGATAAAGGATAATACTGACAGTTTAAATGCAGTGAAAATGAAAATTTCTTAATAAGAGAAAGCAAAACAGGTAGCCACAGAAAGAGGAATGATGGAGGAGACTAAACCTAAGGACCGGAATTAAATCAAATGACCCAGGAACAGTACGGTTAATTAACTCATTGGTGGTTTTCACCCAGAAACAGAGAGCTCAATGTGTAATTGACATTAGTTAGTCCAAGGCCAATTTCTCGTAAAATTTTAGACCTAGATTTGGTTTTTATGATTTATATTGTTTTCAGGTATATAGATGTGCTGTCTGGCAGACCAAAGTTCTAATGGTAGTATCAGTTGGGTCACATCTCTAACATATGGGTTGTTGTGAAGATTAAATGAAATAATACATATAAAGTGCTTAGCACAATGTGTGGCACATAGCAAGTACTCAATATAGCAATAGGTATTATTATTACATGCAATAGCCCTTCCGATTTCAGATAAGGAATTTGAAGCTCTGGTAATTGACAAAGATCTAACAGGAGCTGGCAGAACAAGAACTAACATCCAGAAATTCCCTGAGGTCACAGGCTATATTTAAACCCTAGTAAGCTTTTGGTCCTGCTTCACTAATAGCATGAACTATGATCACCCTACTGTGCAGGGGAGATAGAACAGGAGCCCACATAAGGGATAAAACAGAAGTTCAGCTTTTCTTTGCTGTTTTCCTCTAAGTTCTTTCACGTTATCTGGTTCAGCTATAAGTTAAGTGAGAATGGTATGTTACACGTTTAGTGACAGTTTACTAAAATGTAAATTCAGAATCTATATAGTTGTTCTGTTCTTTCCTTCTATTTTAGTTGGTATGTGTTGTTTAACAATAAAAGTAGTGTTCTTTTCGTTATGTTAACATTAAATATTTAGACTACCCACCAAGTGATATTTGGAACTCAGCAATTTTAAAGAAGCATAAAAAGGTTCCTAAAAGAACTGTTTAGAATCCCTTTAATTAATAGTCACATACTATGTAATAGAGTTACAAACAGATCTTCCACTAGAGGGCTTTTGCTCTGGTTACAATCCTTTCGCAGATTTCAGTGTGAGCAGTATGGATGCTTAGTTTAGCATCTGTCTGGTATTCAAAGGAGGGCCACGGTAGCAAAGGAGCCACGTCTACTGAATACCTGAAATGCAAGCCACGCCTCCTCAAGCCATGCAGCAAAAGCATGAGGCACTATGATGGCAACAGGCTATTAATTAATTAACCAAAGTAACCAAGGCTTTATTTTTTTCTCAAAAGTAAGTAAATAAATGCAGTTTATGTAAAGGCTCATCTTAATGGTTCCATCTATTTACAATTCACTAAACAATGTATCAGCCTTGATAAGAGATGGATCTTCTAGTTTTGAGGCAAGTACCTACCTAAGGGAAAGTTCCCTACTCTTAAAACAATCTAGTATAAATTCCCTCTGTACAATATCTTAAGAACGAGGCACAAAGTCACTGGAGGAAAACTTGTACTACATTTTATGACTTTATAAGGCAACTCTGCCTCTATCTTTAAAACACTCTCTGTGTTAAAGAGATCAACTTTTCATTCATCCAGCTTTCTATATAGCTTCAACCTTTGATCTTGGTTTTGCCCTGTGGAATTACACAGACTCACTCTGATCCCTTTAGCACACAACAATATCATGACTTCACTCCACACATATAGTCCTTCTTTTGGTTTAAATATCTCTTATTCCTCAGGGGAAAACGTTGGGATTTAAAACTTTATACCTAGGCCGTTATTTCTATTAACAAGCAACACCGTGATATTCACAGAAAAAGTCAAAGTTCAGAAAATATTAAATCTATGTGCCATTCTTTAAAATACTATCTGAATCTAGTTTAAGTAGCTTAATATTTAAATTTAAAGAATGGGGAGCTATGTTGCAAACTTATTTATGATATATATCAAAATTGCTTAGTTATAAAGTTAAGTCTAAAAAAAAATAGCTGAAGATGTGTTGACAGCATTAAAAGTGTGAAAAATAATTCTTAAACTAGAATAAGATTTAGAATAGAATGTGATTTTAAAATATTTTGGAGTTCTATATATACATATTTAAAAAGATAAGAGTGGGGAAAATAAAAGTAGGCAAAATTCCTCCTCTTAACTATGGAGAAAATTAAAACATACCATTTTGTTCTTATTTCATTAAAGAGGTGATTTTTAAAAAGTGGCAAAGTTCAAACAGTGTACACATATTTCCCAAAATGTTGAAAATAAAGCAAATAATCTTGGGTTATAGCAATAAATACATGGTGCATTTCTCAGTAAAAAGTCTCTGATAACTTTACAAGGAAAAATAAAATTCTAATATATATGGTTTACAAGAAAATCACTTAAAATAAAAGTAGAAACAAATATTAGAGTAGCAAAGAAGAACAAAAATTCCAGGAACGAGAGTACTAATTTTAGACAGAAAATCAGACACATTCTGAACACACACAAAAATGTGTATCTGAGTAAACATAAAGTATCCAGTAACACAGTCACAAAACTTGGGAGCTGAATAACTTAATATCGAAGTGTACACCACAAAACTGTGAAAAATATAATGATGATCAAACAGAAATACATCATTAGTAGGAAAATTCAACACATTCTTTCTCAGTTTTCAATAGACAAAGTAAAAAAAAAAAATCAAAAATTAAGTCATAGGATTTAAACAAGATTAATAAACAATGAACCACATACTACCCTAAAAGATAATTCACCTCTTTTCATGTTTTCATAGTTCATTAATAAAAACTCATAACAGAAATAATTATAATTTAATTGACTTCCATAAAAGAATATCTTGTACAGACCAATGATCAAAAAAAGGCAATCAAAGAAAAATAACAAAAATTCCAACAACGGACAAGAATTACTTCTCAATTCTCATAGGTTTAAAGGGAAAATCAAAACCACAGTTGCACAACTGCAGGGTGTATTAGAAGTGAAAACAATTAAAATATCTCTTAGAAAAACATGAGATATTAACCAAATATACCCTCAACATTTATACCTTTAAAAGCTTTTTAAACAGACAATATAATAAAAGGAATAAAGGAAACTAAACTTTATATTAGAGAATTTGCAAACAAAAACAGATTCAATGAAAGAAGATGAAAATTATTTATATTTATATATACACAGAAATCAATTAATTTAAATGTGAAAAAGGTTGAATTATAAATTAATTAAAAATTGACTCTTCAAAAAAATAAAAATAAAATGGGTAATCTCCAATAGGAAAGCTACTCAAAAATTAAAAGTATAGATAGGCTTCTAACATTAGAAAGGAAAAGGGAATAGATTTCATCTCTGTCATATATGAAATTATTAGTTCTATTTCTGAGGTCTAATATCTTTTATTACCTAATATTTCATGTTTCAATTACAGTGGTTTTATAATGTGATTTGATATTTGATAGGGTAAATTCCTGGGCTTCCCTGATGGCTCAGTAGTAAAGAAGCTGCCTGCCAATGCAGGAGACATGAGTTTGACCCCTGGGTCCAGAAGATTCCTTGGAGAAGGAAATGACAACCCACTCCAGTACTCTCGCCAGAGAAATCCCATGGACAGAAGAGCCTGGCGGTCTATAGTCTACAGGGTCACAAAAGGGTCAGACATGACTTAGTGACCAAACAGCAGGGTAAATCCCCACCGTAGCAACTTAAAATACATTGAATATGACCACCCAGCTTTTATTTTTAGTAAATTTTAATTTTAAATTATTGAAAACCTCAAAATGTATTGAGATTTTAACTGTGCAATAAATAAATAAAATAATTTACATTTGTAAAGTTTCATCTTTCCACACAGGAGATGAATTTGAGTACCAATTTATTTCTACCTTCTTGTATGTATAACAAAAATGCTTTGTTCTTTCTCTGTAACATTCACATATTTCTTACTACAGTTAACCCTTAAGTATGCATTACACATTTTGACATCAAAATTTTTCCCATCACAATTTCTTGCTTATTTTTAATGGTATGTAGGGTTAGACTAACAAATCAAAAATATAATAAAGCAACTTTAGTAGTTAAACAAATTATATATATATATTTTTTGCCACTTATCAGAATTTCAGGTATGGCCATTATTTGTTCATCACATTTCTTAAATTCCTATCATAGAAGATAATGAAAATACATAACATGGAGATCTCAATATACCATTGGAAAAGCTTTGATCAGGATTGAAAAGTGGAAAGCTTGAGGATAGAGAATAACAAGATCAAGAGATTAGCCTTGGAGAGAAAAATGCTATCACTATGATCAGAGAAAAATGGTAAAGGTATGCCAGGATATCATCGAATTAGAGGGTGAAGGGGGCCTGCAAGTTGACGGACTTCGGAAAATGTGCTTAAAAGTAGTATGTGTAGGAGAGAAATTTTCCCTGTATAGAAGTCATTCACCGATAAACCATTTCCAAGTAAAACTGAACTTTTAGAAGAATGATGTGGGAAAATTAATTTTTCTATTGAAATTAAAAATTATAAATACTTAAATTTTCTGAAATGTTAAAGGGATTTTAGATAATTTCATGAAAAGGAAGTGAGAAATTATTCTCATTTACAAAATTAAAGAACAAATAAGATTAATATTTCCAGCCACGTCATACATCTGGAAACCAGCAAAAAATAGTATCCTCAGTTCTAAGACACAGTACTCTCTTCCTTAATGTGTTTCAAAGGACATATTCCCACATAGATATAGTAAAACTTTCTATTTGTGTAATGATTTTGTAAGGCTACTTGCAAAATTCTATTATCCTTCACCATATTCTGTGAGATAAGTAAGGAAAAGGGGCCATTAACTCCATTTTACAGATGATACCATCAAGACACTCAGTTCCAATGACTGTTAGCATGCTTATGATGAAAAGGCCCCAAATATTCTGAATTCTAGGCATCTTAGCAAGAGGATGCGTCTCTTGCTTTAGTTATATGTCTAGCACTATCCTTTATACTAAAATGTTCTCTAATATTTTCAGTGTTAGTATTCAAGGTTTATATTTCATGAAAAAAATTCAGTACAAAAACATCCTTACACTGTCAAATTCAAACTCCATGCTAATAATGTCTATAAAATTCTCTCTTACATATGACATCTTTTTCATGGAACTCAGCATGGAAAAAAGCTGAAAAATAGCATTATTTGGAAAGAAGGCCAGGCCAATTGCATTGCTGTGAATATGAATAACAAGGCTCCCATTTCAGTGGAAAATACCTTCAGTTCAGTTCATTTCAGTTGCTCAGTCGTGTCTGACTCTTTGTGACCCCATGAATCGCAGCACGCCAGGCCTCCATCACCATCTCCCAGAATTCACTCAGACTCATGTCCATCGAGTCCGTGATGCCATCCAGCCATCTCATCCTCGGTCGTCCCCTTCTCCTCCTGCCCCCAATCCCTCCCAGCATCAGAGTCTTTTCCAATGAGTCAACTCTTCTCATGAGGTGGCCAAAGTACTGGAGTTTCAGCTTTAGCATCATTCCTTCCAAAGAAACCCCAGGGTTGATTTCCTTCAGAATGGACTGGTTGGATCTCCTTGCAGTCCAAGGGACTCTCAAGAGTCTTCTCCAACACCACTGTTCAAAAGCATCAATTCTTCGGCGCTCAGCCTTCTTCACAGTCCAACTCTCACATCCATACATGACCACAGGAAAAACCATAGCCTTGACTGGATGGACCTTAGTCAGCAAAGTAATGTCTCTGCTTTTGAATATACCTTAGGGTCATCCAAATCTGGAATGATCTCTTTAGTCTTTTAGGAGAACAAATTAAGGGCTGGGGCTTCCCTGGTGGCTCAGATGCTAAAGAAGTCACTGGTAATGCAGGAAACCTGGGTTCAATCCCTGGGTTGGGAAGATCCCCTATAGGAGGGCATGGCAACCCACTCCCGTATTCTTGTCTGGAGAATCCCCACGGACNCCTTAGGGTCATCCAAATCTGGAATGATCTCTTTAGTCTTTTAGGAGAACAAATTAAGGGCTGGGGCTTCCCTGGTGGCTCAGATGCTAAAGAAGTCACTGGTAATGCAGGAAACCTGGGTTCAATCCCTGGGTTGGGAAGATCCCCTATAGGAGGGCATGGCAACCCACTCCCGTATTCTTGTCTGGAGAATCCCCACGGACAGAGTAGCCGGGGGGGCTACAGTCCATGGGGTTGCAAAGAGTTGGAGATGACTGAGCAACTAAACAGCCGCATACTTCTCTTAAGACAGATATTGTGACAGCTTAAGTGTGTATGTTTCATATCTCCATTAATATAAATGACATGTATACTATAAACAACATATATATCTTTGTCCTCTACTTCATCCCTTGATAAGAAAAAAATGGTAGACAACCTAACTAACTGAACAAACTTGAGATACAGCGAGTCTGGGCAGCTAAACATATTCTACTTCCTATTTGAAGAATTTTTATATTACAGAGGCCATTAGAGTCTTAAGTTACATTATCAGAAGTTTAAGTATATCTGGGGCAGAGGAAAAGCACTCCCTAAAACACCCAACATACAATCCCATGGGGAACAGAGCTGCCGAAGGCCTGTGGAGCAACATGCCTGTTTTATTGTGACTACTGTGATACATTGTTCACCCACGATTCTGCATCTGTGAGAAAGACGCACTGCAGTGGTAGGAAGCACAAAGAGAATGTGAAAGACTGCTATCAGAAATGGATAGAAGGGCAGGCTCAGAGCCTGACTGATAAAAACAACGGCTATTTTAACAAGGAAAGATACCTTCTATTCCATACTCTGCTCCTCCTCCTGCAGGGGCAATGATCTCACCTCCCCCCAGTCTCCCAGGACCTCCTGCCCAGGGATGAACATGGGGGGCCCTCCCATGATGCCAATGATGGGCCCTCCTCCTCCTGGGATCATGCTTGTGGGACCTGCTCCTAGAATGAGGCTGCCTATGGGAGGCCACATACCCATGATGCCTGGGGCCCCAATGATGAGACCTTCTACCCATCTCATGATGGTTCCCACCTTGTGAGGAAAGACCTGACCAGAAAGATAGACTGGGGAGCCTCTTCATATCAATTTTACATTATTTCCTTTACTTCATCAGAAGATCATGGTGCTGTGACTTGGGGTGTTTTCCAAGAGCATAAAAAGGAAAACTGGTTCGGGAAGTAGTGGGACCAAAAAAAAAAAAAAGAGCAATTTTTATTTGTATTGTGAAATGTGAAAATAAAATTTTCAACTCTTTAAAAACCATCCTGTGGGAAATCATGTAATCAATACATATATAAAAGCCTGACCTGATTAAAAAGGAAGACCAAGATGATAAGTATCAGTATAGAATAGTTGGGTGAGTATAAGTTTGACCTGCAGGGTTACTTCCATTTAATGCATATTAAAAGTTCCTGTGCTGATTCAGTCAGTGAAGACAGGTTTCTTATTTAACAATGCTAGTGTTGAGAAATAGCAATTTTTATAAACAAACTAGAATTAGAGATCAGGCCGCAATCAACTTTGGAATACCAAGCTGGGAGACAGTTATTGATCATCTAAACGATAAAGCCAAATAATAAGCTTCCTAGAGCTACTCTAGATCATGTTACTTAGAACACCTCCTCCCCTCACCCAAAATATTTGTTGTTCAGTAATTCAGTTGTGTCCAACTCTTTGTGACCCCATGGACTCTAGCACGCCAGGCTTCCCTTTCCTTCACCATCTTCCAGGGCTTGCTCAAACTCATATCCATTGAGTCGGTGATGCCATCCAACCATCTCATCCTCTATCGTCCCCTTCTTATCCTGCCTTCAATCTTTCCCAGCATCAGGGTCTTTTCTAATGAGTCAGTCCTTTGTAATAGGTGACCAAAATACTGGAGGTTCATCTCCAGCATCATTCCTTCCAATGAATATTCCGGACTGATTTCCTTTATGATTGACTGGTTTGATCGCCTTACAGTCCAAGGGACTCTCAAGAGTCTTCTCCAACTCCACATTTCAAAAATATCAATTCTTTAGTGCTCAGTCTTCTCTATAGTCCAATTCTCACATCCATAAATGACTATTGGAAAAACCACAGCTTTGACTAGATGGACTTTTGTTGGTAAAATAATGTCTCTGCTTTTTAATATGGTGTCTAGGTTGGTCATAGCTTTTCTTCCAAGGAGCAAGCATCTTTTAATTTCATGGCTGCAGTCACCATCTGCAGTGATTTTGGAGCCCAAGAAAATAAAGTCTGTCATTGTTTCCCATCTATATGCCATGAAGTGATGGGACCAGAGCCCAAGAAAAGAAAATCTGTCACAGCTTCCACTTTTTTCCTTCTATTTGCCATGAAGTGAGGGGACCAGATACTATGATCTTAGTTTTTTGAATGTTGAGTTTTAAGCCAGCTTTTTCACTCTCCTCTCTTGCCTTCATCAAAAGGCTCTTTAGTTCTTCCTTTTCTGCCATAAGGGTGGTATCATCTGCATATCTGAGGTTATTGATATTTCTCCCAGCAATCTTGATGCCTGCTTGTGCTTCATCCAGCCTGGCATTTTGCATGATGTACTCTGAATATAAGTTAAATAAGCAGGGTGACAATACATAGCCTTGACAAGCTGCTTTCCCAATTTGGAACTAGTCCTTTGTTTTATGTCTGGTTCTGTTGCTTCAACATGTACACATACAAATGTGCACAATTACATATATTAACATATATATGTTAACATATACTAACATATATCAACATATATTATACATATATAATATGATTTGTGGGAAGATGTTTTTTAGGAAAAATAAGGTGCAGAGTACATTTTACTTTGGAAAATACCTTTCTAACATTGAAACTATCTTCCTATCTATCTATCTATCTTCCTAAACTCAATTTGATTCATGTGGCTATTTAGTCATAGGAAAAATCTTTGAAGTTTTACCCAAAACCCTCTAGAGTAATTATACCTGAAGATATATACTTCTTCTGGTAAGAGTATATTTTCCTATGCTGAAAAGGAAGTTTAATGTATTTGATATACTCAGACCAGTGATTGTGTTTGGATCAGGATATCAATCTTTATTTTTCAAGTTTCTTAGAATAACTGTGGCTATAAATGTGTTTAATAGGTTTACTACACATGAACTGCAACAAGAATTATTTAAAACTAAAAATAAGAAGGAAAGTAAGAGGATAGTCTTTCTTTTTTTCTTCTTTTTTTCACAATCATGTGCTTTACAAAAGAAGATTCCTTAAAATAATGGGCCATAAGAAATTTTTCTAAATTGAAGTAGATTGATTGAATAATCAAATTCCACAGCCTAATGGAAATAATAAACCTGCTAAAGCCCATGGGGAAACAGTGGAAACAGTGTCAGACTTTATTTTTTTGGGCTCCAAAATCACTGCAGATGGTGACTGCAGCCATGAAATTAAAAGACACTTACTCCTTGGAAGAAAAGTTATGACCGACCTAGATAGTATCTTCAAAAGCAGAGACATTACTTTGCCGACTAAGGTCCGCCTATTCAAGGCTATGGTTTTTCCTGTGGTCATGTATGGATGTGAGAGTTGGACTGTGAAGAAGGCTGAGAGCCGAAGAAGTGATGCTTTTGAACAGTGGTGTTGGAGAAGACTCTTGAGAGTCCCTTGGACTGCAAGGAGATCCAACCAGTCCATTCTGAAGGAGATCAGCTCTGGGGTTTCTTTGGAAGGAATGATGCTGAAGCTGAAACTCCAGTACTTTGGCCACCTCATGCGAAGAGTTGACTCATTGGAAAAGACTCTGATGCTGGGAGGGATTGGGGGCAGGAGGAGAAGGGGACGAC
>SJYX01017333.1:172154-184344 GCA_006410675.1 Oreotragus oreotragus | reverse complement strand
TGGCCACCTCATGTGAAGAGCTGACTCATTGGAAAAGACTCTGATGCTGGGAGGGATTGGGGGCAGGAGGAGAAGGGGACGACCGAGGATGAGATGGCTGGATGGCATCACTGACTCGATGGACGTGAGTCTGAGTGCACTCCGGCAGATGGTGATGAACAGGGAGGCCTGGTGTGCTGCGATTCATGGGGTCGCAAAGAGTTGGACACGACTGAGCGACTGAACTGAACTGAACTGAAAGCCCAACTTTGCAAAAAAAAAAAACAAAAACACTTGAGTTTATTGGAGAGAATTTTGTATCAATGCTAAATGAGATAGCAAGCATGGAAGAATAATTATTTTTACTTACTGTTCTCACTAAAGAAAAAAAATGAGTTATCATTCTTTTAGTCAGAAATAAAAATTCTTTCCCTATCATTACCATTAACTTTACTTGTTTTATAATTTAAAGTATAAATCCTTTAAAATTCTTTCTTGAAGTAAAAGAAGGAACAGGCAATTTAAATCAAACAAAAGGGGGTACTTTTTCTTTGATCTAACAATTATCTTAAGTTTCTGACAAAAGTGCTACAAATTATTCTGATGGGAAGGGCAATGTTTGGGTGCCATGACTATTATGCTTCAATTTAACATTCACTTTCAGACATGAAAAAATCTGACTATAAAGACAAGAGAAAACAAAAAAAAGTTCTGTTTTCTCACTGTGGGAAGAAATGAAAGTTGACTAAAAGTGAGTAATACTTGAAGCCCCTGTCCTCATGGACCTTACAAATTTGTGTTTAGGAAAGTAAAGGGTTTAGCATGTTGGTAACATTTTTTTGAGTTCTCATAACACAGTGATTTCCATGCCACTATTTTCAAAATATGCAGAGAGACATTGGTTTCTGGAAAGATGGAATGGACATACTTTCCCCTATTTCTCTCATTAAGTGCAACTAAAAATCCCATAGCATATACACAAAGTGAACATAAAAGTTTGAAGGGCAAGATGGGCTTTCTTTTCCCTAATATATGTAGATTTGGAGCTGAAGTACCCAGTAGCATGGAAACACCAACAACAGGTAGAGACCAAAATAGTGCCAACAGAAGTCTCCCCTCAGGGATGCAGGGGACACAGGTTTGATCCCTGGGCGGGGAGCTAAGATCCCATATGTCAAGGAGAAACTAAGCCAGTGAGCCACGACTAGAGAGTCTGTGTGCTGTAATGAAAGATCCCACGGGCCGCAACTAGGATGTGACCCAGGCAAATAAATTAAATACTTCCTTTTTAAAAGTCTGCCCTCCAGTGAAAGGGGCAGGCAAGGGGCAGCTTAGCAAGACAGGAAATCTGTAGAAAATAATGGCTCTGCTCCAGGCAAAGACTACGGAAAAACCTCTGGCCCCACCTGTACTCATGCCAGCAAGGGCTGAATGGGGAGGCCAGGCAGCTAGCCTGGAGGGACTGCAACAAAGCCAACACCCTCCCCAGAGTGGGGTCAGACAGGGAGCTGAGGTTTTCATCTCTATCAGTCAGTAAGGAGAGGCCAGTGGAGACCCTGTGAGGATTTGGTTCTTCCACCCACAATGGGCAGTAATGAGGTGCCTCTCCCTTTGAGGGGTTGCTAGAGGAGGACTGTTGGAGAGTCAGGACATGTACCATTACCCAGTGGTGGCAAAGCCATGCCTACCATGGTGTCAGTAGAGAACTAAGTGGGGAACAGGAACACCCAACTCCATCTAGCAGGAGAGGAACCTCCCTACCCAGTCAACATATGCCTAGAGGTCACCTCCACNGTGGAGAGTCAGGACATGTACCATTACCCAGTGGTGGCAAAGCCATGCCTACCATGGTGTCAGTAGAGAACTAAGTGGGGAACAGGAACACCCAACTCCATCTAGCAGGAGAGGAACCTCCCTACGCAGTCAACATATGCCTAGAGGTCACCTCCACCTAGAATTAATAAGGTGCCTTCTCCCTTTTCTAAGGGTAAACATAGATTTTTTTTTAAAAAGAATTTTCCCTGGTGCAAAAAGGGAGACTTTTCCATTCCCCTCCCCTCGCTTAGAGAATTTGCTTTAGAAAACTTTTATTTGTGATTCTTTTCCTGCCCCTTTGAGCAATATGTACATCTTTTTGAAAGCTAAATAAGCCTCTTGCCAGTGTTGAAGAACCTAGGAACTTTTTTCCACAAGGACCTGGCTGCTGCCCTCTATTTGAAACTAAATCATCAAAGAAGATAACACCTCTATCCCCAGTTTTCATGGAGCCCCTTTGAGCAATATGTACATCTTTTTGAAAGCTAAATAAGCCTCTTGCCAGTGTTGAAGAACCTAGGAACTTTTTTCCACAAGGACCTGGCTGCTGCCCTCTATTTGAAACTAAATCATCAAAGAAGATAACACCTCTATCCCCAGTTTTCATGGAAGGACAGAAGCCTGAATTTCTCAGGATGGTGCAAAGCTACCTCCTGTCCTATAGATATGAGAAGTTTAATTCTCATTTGGTTAAAGGCACTTAGGAAACACAGATTGTCACCCTAGTTATCAGGCCAATTTAGGATGAACTCTGTGTGACAGATATTAAGTCCTCTTATGTGAGAATTAGTTATCATTTATCCTGAAAACATGCAGGCTATGGATTGTATCTCCTGGTTATACAAAAGGCTGAGATTTCTTTCTGTTTTTGCAGTCTCAGAAGATGGCCTGTGATACTCATTGCAGTCTGGTTTCAATTACTCAGTGACAAAACTGTTCTCTCGTCTCTCTTTGGGGAGAACTTTTTCTGGATTGGCAGAATATTTTATTTTTGATTATATTTTACTAGGAGTAAAAGTAAAAATGACTATGCTAACATACTGATGTTCAAGGGGCTCAGAGCAATCCTCCTCCCAAGTGTCACTTTTGCATATGAATTACATTGACCTGAAGTTCAGGACCAAAGACTCAGGAAAAAGGTGTTTTGTTTTGTTTTTTACCTTCACCTTAACTGGCTAAAATAATTTCGATAGATGACCTAGTATTAAAAAAAAAAGACATCTTTTTTGGGTGTTAGTTCTACAAGGTCTTGTAGGTCTTCATAAAACCGTTCAACTTCAGCTTCTTCAGCCTTACTGGTTGGGACATAGACTTGGATAACTGTGATATTGAATGGTTTGCCTTGGAGAAGAATAGAGATCATTCTGTGATTTTTGAGATTGCATCCAAGTACTGCATTTTGGACTGTTTTGTTGACCATGATGGTTACTCCATTTCTTCTGAGGGATTCCTGCTTGCAGTAATAGATATAATAGTCATCTGAGTTAAATTCACCCATTCCAGTCCATTTTAGTTCACTGATTCCTAGAATGTCAATGTTCACCCTTGCCATTTCTTGTTTGACCACTTCCAATTTGCCTTGATTAATGGGCCTGATATTCCAGGTTCCTATGCAATATTGCTCTTTAGAGCATCGAATCTTGCTTCTATCACCAGTCACATCCACAGCTGGGTATTGATTTTGCTTTGGTTCCATCCCTTCATTTTTTCTGAAGTTATTTATCCACTGATTTCTAGTAACATATTGGGCACCTAATGACCTGGGGAGTTCCTCTTTTTGGTATCCTATCATTTTGCCTTTTCATACTGTTCATGGGGTTCTCAAGGCAAGAATACTGAAGTGTCTTGTCATTCCCTTCTCAAGGGACATAGCTTTAAAGAAACATATATGGGATAAATTGGCCAAAAGGTATAGTTAGTCACAAAATGACTGATGAAAGTTTTATCTTTATTTATTCATTAAATATTAAATTTACAGAAATTTTAAGCTGTTTCCAAAGATATATGTGGGAAATCTAAAGAGAATCAGATATTTCTTTTTTACCCATATTAAGAATTTGGATTATAATCAGCAGGTGAAACTACATGTGTGGATTTGAAAACCCATCAACCTAGCAGGGAATCTTTCAGGTCAGTTCAGTTCAGTCGCTCAGTCATGTCCAACTCTGCAACCCCATGAACTGCAGCACGTCAGGCTTCCCTGTCCATCACCAACTTCCAGAGCATGCTCAATCTCATGTCCATCCAGTCAGTGATGCCATCCAACAATCTCATCCTCTGTTGTTCCCTTCTCTTCTCACCTTCAATCTTTCCCAGCACCAGGGTCTTTTCAAATAAGTCAGTTATTAACATCAGGTGGCCAAAGTATTGGAGTTTCAGTTTCAGCCTCAGTCCCTCCAATGACTATTCAGGACTGATTTCCTTTAGGATGGACTGGCTTGATTTCCTTGCAGTCCAAGGGTTTCTCAAGAGTCTTCTCTAACAGCACAATTCAAAAGCATCAATTCTTTGGTGCTTGACTTTCTTTATAATCCAACTGTCACATCCATACATAACTATTGGAAAAATCATAGCTTTGACTAGACTGACTTTGTTGGCAAAGAGAAGAAAATAATTACAGAAACACGTTTCAAGAAATGAAAATAATCATTTAGCTTTTAGTTATTTTTGAAAATTTTAGATTTTAAAAGATAATTAGAAAATGTGGGAAGAAAATGTTCCTCCTTGATTGTGATAATGCTAATTTATGTGAGAAGAACATTTTTTTTCTCCTTTATTCAAAATTTGTATTAAAGTAATGAGACTAGCAATGTAATTGTGCTATAAAATCACAAGAAAAACTGAGATTTTGCCATACATCAACATCAATGTAAATATACAACACAGTACCTATTCCCAGTGCCCCTCTTTGGTATCTAAGGGCAGACCTAGGTCCAGTTTTCTTTCCATATGGTCAAATTCATTCTACCTATTTCCCTGGTCCTCAGACATCTTGTTATGTCATTCATCCTTTACAAAAAAAAATATTATAAATAATTTTGTTTTCAGTCACATCCATTCATTATTTCAACTGTCTTCCTTCCCTTGCTAGGATATAGTAAGAGATAAGATTTCTGTGATGAAGAAAGATCAAAGTTCTCAAAAAACATACATACTAACAATGCTGTTGTTAACAAACTCTTGTCCTTAGATGATTATCTGTGAGTTGAAGAATTTACCTTCTCAAAGGCTTTTCAGATATTGTAGAAGTCCAGCTCAACAGCCTCTGAAGTCCTAATATATAGATCTCTAATCACAAAGCCATCAGTGCATACTGGAATTTGATGGAAAGAAAATGAACATGAGTAATAGTTTTGACAAATAAATTTTCAAATAAAAACAGTGTCAACTAAAAAATATGACATACCTAAAAGTTAAGAGTCAGATTTTATTTGCTGGGAATGTTAGGATTCAATCCCAGGAGACCATATCTCAGGTAACCCCGAGAGAGCTGACTACAAGGAGACAGGGGAGGAGCCAGGTTATATACAAGTTTGAAGCAAGGGGCAGATAATCTGAATATTAAAAGATTAATGAAGGGATGGAGCCAAAGCAAAAACAATACCCAGTTGTGGATGTGACTGGTGATAAAAGCAAGATTTGATGCTGTAAAGAACAATATTGCATAGGAACCTGGAATGTCAGGTCCATGAATCAAGACAAATTGGAAGTGGTCAAACAACAGATGGCAAGGGTGAACGTCGACATTCTAAGAATCAGCGAACTAAAACGGACTGGAATGGGTGAATTTAACTCAGATGACCATTATATCTACTACTGCAGGCAGGAATCCCTCAGAAGAAATGGAGTAGCCATCATGGTCAACAAAAGAGTCCAAAATGCAGTACTTGGATGCAATCTCAAAAACGACAGAATGATCTCTGTTCGTTTCCAAGGCAAACCATTCAATATCACAGTTATCCAAGTCTATGCCCCAACCAGTAATGCTGAAGAAGCTGAAGTTGAACGGTTTTATGAAGACCTACAAGACCTTGTAGAACTAACACCCAAAAAAGATGTCCTTTTCATTATAGGGGACTGGAATGCTAAAGTAGGAAGTCAAGAAACACCTGGAGTAACAGGCAAATTTGGCCTTGGAATGCGGAATGAAGCAGGGCAAAGACTAATAGAGTTTTGCCAAGAAAATGCACTGGTCATAGCAAACACCCTCTTCCAGCAACACAAGAGAAGACTCTACACATGGACATCACCAGATGGTCAACACCGAAATCAGATTGATTATATTCTTTGCAGCCAAAGATGGAGAAGCTCTATACAGTCAACAAAAACAAGACCAGGAGCTGACTGTGGCTCAGATCATGAACTCCTTATTTCCAAATTCAGACTTAAATTGAAGAAAGTAGGGAAAACCGCTAGACCATTCAGGTATGACCTAAATCAAATCCCTTATGATTATACAGTGGAAGTGAGAAATAGATTTAAGGGCCTAGATCTGATAGACAGAGTTCCTGATGAACTATGGAATGAGGTTCGTGACATTGTACAGGAGACAGGGATCAAGACCATCCCCATGGAAAAGAAATGCAAAAAAGCAAAATGGCTGTCTGGAGAAGCCTTACAAATAGCACTGAAAAGAAGAGAGGCGAAAAGCAAAGGAGAAAAGAAAAGATATAAGCATCTGAATGCAGAGTTCCAAAGAATAGCAAGAAGAGATAAGAAAGCCTTCTTCAGCAATCAATGCAAAGAGATAGAGGAAAACAACAGAATGGGAAAGACTAGAGATCTCTTCAAGAGAATTGGAGATACCAAGGGAACATTTCATGCAAAGATGGGCTCGATAAAGGATAGAAATGGTATGGACCTAACAGAAGCAGAAGATATTAAGAAGAGGTGGCAAGAATACACAGAAGAACTGTACAGAAAAGATCTTCACGACCCAGATAATCATGAGGATGTGATCACTAATCTAGAGCCAGACATCTTGGAATGTGAAGTCAAGTGGGCCTTAGAAAGCATCACTAAGAACAAAGCTAGTGGAGGTGATGGAATTCCCGTTGAGCTGTTTCAAATCCTGGAAGATGATGCTGTGAAAGTGCTGCACTCAATATGCCAGCAAATTTGGAAAACTCAGCAGTGGCCACAGGACTGGAAAAGGTCAGTTTTCATTCCAATTCCAAAGAAAGGCAATGCCAAAGAATGCTCAAACTACCGCACAATTGCACTCATCTCACACGCTAGTAAAGTAATGCTCAAAATTCTCCAAGCCAGGCTTCAGCAATATGTGAACCGTGAACTCCCTGATGTTCAAGCTGGTTTTAGAACAGGCAGAGGAACCAGAGATCAAATTGCCAACATCCGCTGGATCATGGAAAAAGCAAGAGAGTTCCAGAAAAACATCTATTTCTGCTTTATTGACTATGCCAAAGCCTTTGACTGTGTGGATCACAATAAACTGTGGAAAATTCTGAAAGAGATGGGAATACCAGACCACCTAACCTGCCTCTTGAGAAATCTGTATGCAGGTCAGGAAGCAACAGTTAGAACTGGACATGGAACAACAGACTGGTTCCAAATAGGAAAAGGAGTACGTCAAGGCTGTATATTGTCTCCCTGCTTATTTAACTTATATGCAGAGTACATCATGAGAAACGCTGGACTGGAAGAAACACAAGCTGGAATCAAGATTGCCGGGAGAAATATCAATAACCTCAGATATGCTGATGACACCACCCTTATGGCAGAAAGTGAGGAGGAGCTAAAAAGCCTCTTGATGAAAGTGAAGGAGGAGAGCGAAAAAGTTGGCTTAAAGCTCAACATTCAGAAAACGAAGATCATGGCATCCGGTCCCATCACTTCATGGGAAATAGATGGGGAAACAGTGGAAACAGTGTCAGACTTTATTTTTTTGGGCTCCAAAATCACTGCAGATGGTGACTGCAGCCATGAAATTAAAAGACGCTTACTCCTTGGAAGAAAAGTTATGACCAACCTGGATAGTATATTCAAAAGCAGAAACATTACTTTGCTGACTAAGGTCCGCCTAGTCAAGGCTATGGTTTTTCCTGTGCTCATGTATGGATGTGAAATTTGGACTGTGAAGAAGGCTGAGCACTGAAGAATGGATGCTTTTGAACTGTGGTGTTGAAGAAGACTCTTGAGAGTCCCTTGGACTGCAAGGAGATCCAACCAGTCCATTCTGAAGGAGATCAGCCCTGGGGTTTCTTTGGAAGGAATGATGCTAAAGCTGAAACTCCAGTACTTTGGCCACCTCATGCGAAGAGCTGACTCATTGGAAAAGACTCTGATGCTGGGAGGGATTGGGGGCAGGAGGAGAAGGGGACGACCGAGGATGAGATGGCTCGATGGCATCATGGACTCGATGGACGTGAGTCTGAGTGAACTCCGGGAGATGGTGATGGACAGGGAGGGCTGGCATGCTGCAATTCATGGGGTCGCAAAGAGTCGGACACGACTGAACGACTGAACTGAACTGAACTGAACTGAAAGGAAAACTGAATCTCTCACTTGAAGAGATATGGGAAGATGCAAGTGTCAGGGCTTGCTGAGATAATTTCTTTTATATGCATGTAGTTATCTGGGGCCAATCTTGCTTCTTTTACAGTTCGCATACTCTCTCTGGTTAGTCTCTCAGTCATGTCTGACTCTTTGCGACCACATGGACTGTAGCCCTCCAGGCTCTTCTGTCCATAGTGATTCTCCAGGCAAGAACCCTGGAGTGGGTGACCATGCCCTCCTCCAGGGGATCTTCTCAACTCAGGGATTGAACCCAAGTCTCCCACATTGCAGGTGGATTCTTTACTACATGAGCCATTAGAGAAGCCCATAGTTCAACAGAGAAGTTCAGTTAGTTCACATACTAATTCCTTGTTTTCCATAAGAGATGTAAGACATGGAAAATGTGTCAGATGGCCGCCTCTCACATCACCCCAACTCTTCAGCATTTGTGCTGTGCTGAGCTAAGTCACTTTAGTCATGTCCTCGTATCTCTTTTTGACCCTACGGAGTATAGCCAGCAGGCTCCTATGTCCATGGGATTTTCTAGGCAAGAATACTGGAGTGGGTTGCCATTTCCTTCTCCAGGGCATATTCCTGACCCAGGAATTGAACCTAAGTCTCTTAAGCATCATGCATTGGCAGCTGAGTTCTTTACAACTAGTGCCACCTGGGAAGCCTCAATCTTAAGGGAAGGTAGTAGCTGATGGCTTCCAAATAGCTGGATTTGTTTCCCCTGGGGTCAGAAATTTGCATTTGGAAAAGCCTTGTTTACTGATAGAGCATAAAGCAGAAAACATTTCATTTCACAATAGATACAGGGAAGGAGTGTGATTACAGGAAACAGAATATTTTGACACAAGTAGTAAGTAGTAGTAAAGTTGCTCAGTCATGTCCGACTCTTTGTGATCCCATGGACTGTAGCCTACCAGGCTCTTCCCTCCATGGGATTCTCCAGGCAAGAGTACTGGAGTGGGTTGCCATGGAACACACTTATTTTATTTATTTATTTTTTTAATATACAATAAGAAGAGCCTAGTTTTCAGTACCGCAGAGAAGCAACTGGTATAACTAATCTGTCCATCTTCAGTTTGAGACAATTTTCACAGCCTAAAAATGGTAAGAATTTGTAACATACTGCTAATGTGCACTATAGCATCAAATTGTTCCCTTTCATATTATTTTCATCATTCCATGACAACTTTGTCACAGTAGAGCAACTCAGAAAATTTTCTCCTAACACTTAGAACAAAGTGTATTATTAAAATGTAATACTTTTTTTTTTTCTTTTTTCAACTTAGTTCTGCTCTAAACTGTAATTTATTACTATCCTAGTCTAGGGCCAGTTGTTAGGGGAGTCACACTAACTGAAACCACCCATCCTGCCCAAACACCATAGTAATTATTTGCATGAGTTGTTTTACAACACGAAGTCCTTGTAAGGAACATGGAACTAACAAGCCACCACCCCCAGAAAAGTTCAGGAAAGGTCAAAAAGGGGCACCATGTAACCGACCACCTCCCAGAATCCCTCTCATTGGCAACCATCTTGGCTAAGCAATGCGTGCACCACTAGGAGGACTCTGAGTCAGAATGATTGGTCAGAGACAACCAGGAAACTAATCCCATCACCATAAAACCCAAGGTTGTGAGCCACATTGGCAGAGCAGTTCTCCTGGGTTCCCTCAGCCTACTGCTCTCCAGGTGGCCATTCCCAATAAAATCTCTTGTTTTCTCAGCACTTGTGTCTCCTTGGACAATTCATTTCCAAGTGTTAGATAAAAACCCACTCTCATGCCCTGGAAGGTTTACCCCTTCCTGCAACACAGTGAGTGACAAAATTGTTCTGGGATGTATATAATCTCAAATGTATATTAAATGTTTTAATAAATTAAAGCATTTATTTAAATACTATTGGATAAAAAGAAAAAAGTAGGATTTAATGTGGCAAGAGTTCTGGTAGATTTGTTTTACTGTATTGATACATGTAACAGCAAGAGTTACATTTCCATACAAATGTAGATTTGCTTGAGTGGATAGTAACAATCACCTCTTCTGTCCTTGTATGCTGCCTGGGATTACTTACAATAAATACTACCAATACAAATATATTATTCACAGATGCATTTGAAACCATGCTTGAATATAGTGCAGTGGTATTTATTTTCTTGTGGTTTCATGTCTTCCTAAATAAAATCTTTGAGAAAACAGATATGAACCTCCAGGTGATCCCCATTTTTGTCTTAAGATACAGGATGTAATTCCCTTTCACATTTTCTTTATATCACCATTTATTTTAGCACTTAATCCTTCACTCATTAAAATAACTGCTTGAAGATGGGATTTCTTTTTGGGAATTATAGATATGCTAAGTGGAGTGTGACAAATGAATTTTATAATTTGAAAACTGACTAGCTATCAGATAGTAAGCAATGACTCTTGTCAGTTTTATTGACTATTAAGGAGAAGTTTTATAGCATGTGCTGCTGCAAATTCTTTATTACCAAATTAAAGCTTGATGTGTTAAACTCCATGTTGTGTCCTTTAATATTATCGTTCTACAGCCAGGTCTTACAGAGGAGAATAAAATAAAAAGTTTTCCCATGGAAGGAACATGTTTCCTATTGTTAAATTACATATATCAGTACCAAATCTGGTATATCTGGGTATTTTAGAGATGCCAATCATGCTAAAATTAAAAAAAAAAAAAGAAGAACATAAACATAAATATGTATTGCAATTTATTTTTATAACTTGGTAAGCTTTTATTTTTAATTTATTCTGTAAGAAATGATATACTTTCTCTCTAAGTGTGCTGATGAATTTCTCTTTAAAGCAGCTTCTATATTGCAATATAGTTCTTTCTATGAAGTTATGTGGTGCCAAAGAGCAAGTGATAATAAATTTGATAATTTGAGGATACATAATACATTATACTGAAAAGGATTGGGGGCAGGAAGAAAAGGGTAGGACAGAAGATGAGAAGGCTGGATGACATCACCGACTCAGTGGACACGAGTTTGAGTGAACTCCGGAAGCTGGTGATGGACAGGGAGGCCTGGGGTGCTGTGATTCATAGGGTTGCAAAGAGTCGTACATGACTTAGTGACTAAACTGAACTAATACATTATACAAAGAATCTGGATTTGGAAATTTAAAAGAGATTGTTATTCACTAATTTTGTGTTCATCCATTTCAAAATATCAAGTTTCTCACAAGGAAGATGTATGGTTATGATGAAGGTAGCACTACATAAAGAACATCTATGCTTTGAATGATGCATGACATATAATGATCCCTTAATAAATATTAATCATTTTCTACAAGTCCTTAACTATACAGATTTCTCAACCACACTTTTGAATGTGTCATCAAAGAAAAAAGTACCTATTTATAATTCAAATCCTTTTCTCTTATAATCTGCCAAGAGACATACTAATAACATTTTTAAAAATTTTTTATTTTTAGTTTATTTTGCTTTACAATACTGTATTGGTTTTGCCATACAATGACATAAATCAGCCACGGGTGTACATGAGTTCCCAACCCTGAACCCCCCTCCCACCTCCCACCCAATATCATTTCTCTGGATCATCCCCGTGCACCAGCTCCAAACATCCTGTATCGAACATAGACTGGCGATTTATTTCTTACATGATAGTATACATGTTTCAATGCCATTCTCCCAAATCATCCCACCCTCTTCCTCTCCTACAGAGTCCAAAAGTCCGTTCTATACATCTGTGTCTCTTTTGCTGTCTCGCACACAGGGTTATCATTACCATCTTTCTGCTGCTGCTGCTAAGTCACTTCAGTCGTGTCTGACTCTGTGTGACCCCATAGATGGCAGCCCACCAGGCTCCCCCATCCCTGGGATTCTCCA